>JASKGN010014337.1:0-10473 GCA_030556245.1 Falagria sp. GC000072 | reverse complement strand
GATTACTAGCGCCACTAGCGATGAATAGTAGAACTAACATAAATTTCAAATGTTTTAAAGATTTAAAATTTAATTTAATAAGAAATAAAAAAAACAAAATATTTATTAGTTACAATTTATTTAAGTATGTATTTATAATAGGAAAGGTAACATGTTATATTAATACATTATAAATTCTTAAAATTTAGTAAATAGGATTGATTCTTAAAAGCCAACTTCACAAAAACATAAAATACATAAAATATTAATAAAACAGAAAGCACAATTATTAATGTGCTGTACATAAAACACAGACAAGATTTTGGTATATTGCTTAGACCATGGTGAGGAAACAAACATCATGTTTAAAACTATTGCTCAATTAATAATACTCCGCCATTTTGTTCAACTTGTATTCAATTAAACCGCACATACTCCGCCATTTTGTATCATGTTAAAAGAGTCGAGTAATGAATTTAAAAACATTGTAAAAGCAAATAGTAATTTGCATTAAAATCGTTTGTGTCCTCAAGCCATGAATATAATTATCATTCTAAAAATGTAAAATTAAAAATTAAACTAAACTACTGAAGATATTATTAAAATCTAGTGTTCTGGTTCAGTAGCTTCGAACGGGATGAGACAAATACAAACAACATTTAATAATAAAACCCATGAGATTCTCAGTAGAATATAATAACTCCTAAAACATGTTCAATTTAATCATCAATTTTATCAAAATTACATAATTTTATATATAATAACAAGAGTATATGTGTAATATTTCCTCTCCTGCGCTGTGCGCATGAATTTTAAACTTTGAATCTTTTTATATCGTACGTACTACTACATAATAACTTTTTTTGTGATTTTTTAAAATATTTTTTTTTTGAAAAAGAACAATTCCCTACAAACTACATAATTTTTTTAAGATAAGAATAATTAATTAATAATAACATATGAAATATAATAATTAGTAAATCTAATAGAATGGAAGAAATCGAATTGAATTGAGTTTTCCAATTACATAGTTAATGAACTTTTGCAAAAACTAAGTAATTAATAAATTAAATCTAAGAAATAAAAGCTTGAAAATGTAATAATATTTCAAGCAAAATAAGTCTATGTCTAACCTCAAAAATTGAAACAAAAGACACAAAAACAATAAATTTTTGAATTAACAAGGGAGAATTTCATTTTAATCTTCCTTTAAATTCCAAAAATTATCTTGAATTAACTTGAAACAATGAAAAATTGATGTTTGAATAAAGTTACCCGAAGATACCCGAATAAGTCAAGGAAAGAAAAAAATTGAGCGTCGTTTCAAAATACGTAATATGAATTAATAATTCCAAGGTCGCCATTTATAAGAATTGTATTTGTAAGAAAAAATTATAAAACATCAAAGTTTTGTAAAGTTGAATAAAAGTTGTCAATCTCAATTTTTTTCTTCTTTTTAATATTAAATTTCAAATTTGGAATTTGTGCCGGAAAAATTTGCCGAAAACAACCGAAGTTTCAAATTCCTTCGAGTCTATTCGTGAATAATCGTTTGATACCGCTTAGAGGGTAAACAAATATTTCCTTGAGGCCTTCGAAAAGAAAAACGTTAACAATTTATAAATTTTAGTGAAAAGACATAAAAACCAATATTGGTAACTTGTAATAAGTTGTCCCAAATAGAAAAAAACAAGGCGAATCAATTTTTTTCGACAAAAAAAAGAGATTCGCTTACAAAACTAAAACTAAGAGAAACGAGTCATAATATTTAACTAACGCAAAACGTACGTACGTATAAATGGTTCAACTATTCGAGTAGTTTCTATAATATATAATAACATTACTATAAGAATATCATAATTAGAGATATTAAATATCTTGATGAGTGAGCGTATGATAAATGTGAGAGAGATCAAAAGCATGTGACGCCAGCCAGAAAATTCAGAAAATGCATGGTTGCCGATTGCACAGTAATAATAAAAAAAACAAGTGAATGAAGTTGATCATTGAAAAAATGCTTACTCGTTCATTCAAATCGGCTAGACGTTTAATAATCAATGCACTTGAGATTTCCCGAGTTTTCCAATCCAAGAATAGTTGAGTTCTTGGAGTTTCGCATCAATGGTTTATGTGAAGCATATTCGAAGCAGTGTTGCCATGACCAACAACCTCTGCAGAAGTATCTGAAGCAGGTGAGTTCCCTACAGAAATAGGGACCTTGTTGAACACCACAAACTGAACATAATGCATCTTCCAAGTATGGATCTACTTGAACCTATAGACAAAAGAAAAAATTTACAAGCTGTCAAATTTAAAAAAAGTTTCTGCGCATTACCGTTTTAGTAAACCTAGCGGTTTTGATTTCCACAAATCCAGCATTAATAGCCTTCATATAAGAACGACTATTATTGAAAGTGACACGTCCCGAACCAATGGGATACTTATATTTATCAGTATCGATGCCAGCATAGACAACGCCATCGAAAAGATCGTTCATGATTGTAGCAAGACCTTCGGCATTGAGCATACCATGAAGTGCACCAACGAAAACGGTCCTGCTGGGATCCAATTTTTGCGAGATGGATTTACTATAATTCGTATCGCTGAGGAACCACGGGATGACTTGGATATCCTTGGCGCGTAAACGCTTCGACGATATCTTATAATACCAATTGTTATTACGCGAATATTTGCTGGTACACGCTTGCAATAAAGATTTGACGTTCTTCTCGTTTTCGAAAATGATGTAAACGTATCCTTTCGGCTGCATAGCTTGCTTTTCTTTTCCTGGCCATTCGACTTTTATCGGGCCGAATTCTCTGAAGGTTTGGACCAAAATATGTTCGGAGATGTCCCATGGAACACCACCAAGAAATATCTAAGTTTAAATTTGATAAATTGTAAAATGTAAAATTGTAAAATTTTGAAGACCACTCACCTTACTAGAAAACCCAAGAGATTTGTTCTTATTTTCAGGTAAAACTCCACTCCATGTACACATAGCATCGCAAAGTTGGGCAGCACTTCGATGGAAACGAGCGACGCGATCCAAATGTGACTTATCTTGATGATAACGTCGATGATTATGGTGGTTGTTGCTATTTTGATGATTGCCCGTCCATTTTTCAAGGGTGTGTTCGTAATGCGTTGGTTTAAATTTCGCATCGTTCGCAGGAAGAATCTTTCTGGAATTGGCATTGGCAACATTGTGCAAATTCGTGGAATTCCCATAATAAGATGGCGACGCCTTTTGGAAATAGTTGGGAGTGTAATTTTCCTGATGTAGGTGTTGCATATTCATCATGTCCGCTTTGCGGTTTAAGTATGAAGATGCAAAATTGTCGTTCAAAGTCAATGTATTCTATAGAAAGAAAATTACATTCAATTAGTTATTAGATTATAAAAATTTCAAGGTAAAGAGGTTCGTGTATGTTCGGACTTGTTCGGGATATGCTACGTTCGGTTAAATTCGGATAAGCACGAGCGGTGAGAAGAAAATCGTAACAAACACAATAATTTTTAAGAAAATGTAATAATTTGTTAAAAGTTTAACATACCAAAATTTCTGTAAGGCTGCCATCTGGACTAGAGACGGCACTGTTATCAGATTCAGTAGCAAAATGAAGATTTCCACCGTAGAACGAATCGAATACGCTTGGACTATTACTACCACTGCAGTCACTAAATTGTAAACAAAAATATTTAGTCATGTACCCAAGCACGACAAAATGGCCGCCATAGAATTTTTTTTTTATTACCTTAGTGATGTGCTCCTTAATGGACTATTAGGAGGAATTGAAGACAAAGTAGAATCACTAAAATTCATTTACATGGAAACAGAAAAAAAAACAATAAATACAAACTTCAAAATATTGTCAATAATTATTTTTAAAATTAAAAAAAAATTACCTAATTGAAGGACTCCTATAAGAATTATTACTCCAATTAGTCGAACTCGAATTCAAACTTGAATTGACGGACATATTCCTCTTGATTGGGGTAGATGCAACAGATGCATAGTTAACAATTTTCTTTTCTAATTTATACTAAGAATCACATTGAAATTAATGCCATGCAAAAAGAAATGTTAAATTACACAAGGTAAGGAAAAAAGAAGAGATAAAAAACCAACCACGTGGTGATAAGAAACACAATCACACAAAATATTAAAAGAAAGAAATAATTACCTGAAATCCAACAGGTTTAATAATCGGTGTCGATTGGCAATCGTCATAATTACCAAAAGATCCACCTAACAAACCTCGTGGTGAATTGAGTCCCAGCAATTCTGAAATGGACATAGTATCGCTCGCCATTATTCAAATCAAACGTGATAAGGAATAAAAAAGATGAACGCGTGAAGAAAAAGTCGCAATGGATCTATGGTCTGAATTAAGTCAGATAATACACATTTGTGCCAAAATGTTTAACGTAAATTGAAGTTAGTAATTAAGTCACGACAAATTAACCGCACAAATGTTTGTTATCAGCGTCGGCAAGGTATCCAACAAAAATGGCGTCCTTTTTCTCGTGAATTTTCTAATAAATGATGCACTATTGTCAATTGTTGATCTACGATTGAACCTTGTTGTTGCAACAATGTCTTAAAAATTTCTTATCAAAGAACTAGATGCGCGCGCATGAAGAACTTCTTCCGAGATTTCACGATGCATTATCACTCGAACACGAAGACTTTAAGACTGCGATGGATTTTTTAGTTTGTAATGAAATTCTACCTTTCCAAAAGTTTACAATAACTCTCGGCCCAATTAAATAAGTAATTATATCACCTCACGTAATCGCAGTTGGCCAAAACTTACCGAAATGTTTGTTTTAAAAGTTTATATTTATAGGGTGCACTTATGCGTGCAATTTTATTTATGTAATCGATTATAAATTCTGGTAGTACATATTTCAATTCGAAAGTATGATTATGTTATAAATATTTTTATAAATTTTGCTTTCCAATGACTTACTTTTAACCACATAAAAACAAATTAATTCATTCATACCTTGATCTTGTTGTTTAAGCACACCATTGGCAATCAACGAATTGATCGAATGATTCTGTAAGACGTCTTGATAATCTGGAGCCATCTTAACACACTTGGAATGTGTCGAATATAAACCACTACAATTAAAAACCGAGCAGTCGGTGTCCTGAAAATGGCAAGAACAAGCTTGTTCACATTTTGACATGATGAGTATTTTCCTCATTAAAAACGACAATTGCCCTAGTCAAATCTTCAGATTCGTCTGGCTCGATAGTTGTATCTTTGCCAAATCGTTTGCAACAGTCAAAAACGATTGCGAGCAATAATGTGCCACATATTCGACGAGATGCTTGCTATCTCAATAATAAACACAATAAATGCGACATGAAAAACGATTCTGTCCTTATAACTTACTTCACTTGACTTATTTTATGTTGGTTTCTTAGAAACTGTTCCATTGTCATAATTTTTCTTAATTTTCATAGCCTACTTGATTTTAAAATCCGTAAATTTTGTTTTTATATTTAAAATTGATCAATTTTTAATTTTAAGTTTGCATAATTTAATTAAATTCAATTTACAAAGTGAAATTCAACAATTACGTATATATTTATTTACCAACGATTGTTTTTTGTTTGGATAACACCAAAAATTCACCAATATCACGCTTTAAGTAATTAAAATGTTAATTGTACCATGACTAATTGCTTACATTAATTTCAACTTCATAAAAATCTAAATCTATATGTTTAAAGTGGAAATTTACCTGTTGCTTTGTTGTCGTCATTATATTAAACCAAACTTCTCGTTGTATCTATGCGTTGTATCAAATTTTGCGCACCACAAAAACTTTATCACTTAGATACGAATACGATACTTCCATCCACGGTCAAAAAACAAATGAAGTGAAGAGTTGCATATGGATAAAGGGGATGCATCTAGTTTCTTTAAAACTATACAACGCATGCGCAACAAATACAAAAGAAATAATTTATTATCAGAACTCAGAAGAAATAAATTATTTGAATTTATTTAATTATTTAATTCTTCCATTTCATATTCAGTATTATCAGTAGGTGAAGATTGAGCTTCGTCAGTTTGGACATCGGAAACATAATTTGGGATACCTTCGGGAGCATCGGGATAAGGTAATTCATCATCACACAATTGTTCAATTACCAGTCCCAACATAGTTGTACTGAAAGTATCATCACGTCGTAACCCAAGAGCTCGATGGAACCAATCAGCAGCATCTTGCAAATTGTACATTAGAGCGTAGACAAATGCAATGTCCGAATAAATATTGTGGTTTTGTGGCATCAATGCCAAAGCCTAAATAAAATTAATGAAATTACTAATAAAATTACAAAACTTTTGTTACCTTATGATGATGTACTAATGCTTGTTTATAATTCTTTTGTTTCCTTAATGCGTGTCCTAAATTATTATGAAGTGGTGCCCATTGTTCAGGCATTAATGTACACTTTCTACTTTTGATAATTTTTAATGCTGTACGATAATAATTCTCCGCTGATTGATAACTAAAAAATCAAAATTTCAAAAGATTAAGCTAAGTCTTAAGATCAAAATTTTAAAAGTAGCTTAAGTTAAGTTTTATGCTTTAAACTTACTCTTGATTTTGAAATGCAACAACTCCTTGTTCATGTAACACAAAAGGATCATCTGGAGCAATTTTACTAGCTTGCTTAAAGAATTTATCAGCTAATCGATTATTATTAGTTAAACCACATTCTAAACCTATATACATTAAGGGTAAATGACATCCTTTCATTAATTGCGAAGCTTTGAAATATGCAGCCATTGCTTGATCGTGTTCATTCTCTATTGCAAAGGAATGACCATAAGCTAACCATGCTGGACCAAAAAGACGATCGAGACTTGTAGCTTTCAATAAATAACGACGAGCTGCATCACATTTATCTATGATGTAATAATAACATCCAACTGCGTACCATGAAATTGCTAAGTTGGGGTAAAGTTCGACAAGTTTATGGGCTAAAGTGAACAATTCTAGAAATACAAAAAATCAATGGAATAAATATTAAAATTATTATTTAGAAATAATTAAGTAAATATCTACTTACTATTGCTTTGTTTTAATTCAACAAGACATGAAATATGTATCGGTAAACATGCACTATGATAAGGATCCTGTTTCAAAACATTTTCAGTTAAACCAATGCACTTTTGATAATCGCAATTGTAATATAATTGCTCAGCTTTCGAAACAATCATGTCCAAACTCTCACACATTTTTTGAATAGACGAAGTATTGGATATTACATGATCCATTAGTTTTACATTTGAATTAATTGTTGTATTAATGGCATTTGCAGTATTTGGTGTACTGATAACAATTGGATTAGATTCTTCTAACATTTCCATTGTATCACCAGCAGGCATATGATATTTCTTTAGTTTGCTTTTATATAATAACAAAAGCATTTCTGCTTCTTCCAAATTGCATTGTTGGTTTATATTTGTATGTAGAGAATTAATCAGTTCGTATTCTAAAAGTTTAAACAAAGAAACTATTAAAATATTTAGTTCAAAGAGTTTTAAATCATTATACCTTCTTCAGCTGTTAACATGTTATGCTGAGTTAAACAATCAAATGCCTCATAACAATAAACATCACATTGTAATGCTTTGCGATAAAATTCTGATGCTAATCCTCTATTATCCATCGCTTCTAAAACTTTTCCTTTCATGTAAAATACTGCTGATTGCATTTGCTAAAATTATGAATAATTAGCAATGTATTTATAAGGATAATTTTAACATACATATTTTGGAGTATCATCAAATAAACCACTTTCAAAAGGTGTAGCGCAACCAATCGCATCAGTATCTAATAAATTAACAACTTTTAAAGCTTCGTTAAATTCATTAGCTTCAAGTAAACATCTTACAACTAAGTTATTACAAGGAATATAAGTCTAAAACAAAAGAAAATGAAATTTAATAATTTAAAATTCTTCTACACATTCAAACACATCAAACCTTTTCCAAATTCTTATGTCGTAATAAATGAGCAGCCCGATGATACTGTTTAAGATGATACATACATTGAGCCAATAAAAACACATCTTTTGCATTTGAATTTGTAAGTGCAACAACTTTATCTGCCCAAAACAAAGCTGTTTCGTACAAATGCTAAAAACACGAAGGTTAATAAAGATTTTTGCAAACAAATTAAAACTTACTAAATTTAAATAAGATTGAACTAATTTACGATAATTATCTATATCTATTCCACCACTAGTATTGAGATTTTTCATTTCTGAATCCATATCACTTGCCATTTTCTTGTTTAAAAATATTTTTGATTTTAAACAAGCTTGGAAAATATTATTTTAGGTTATGTGAAACCAAAAAACATTCAAGTTTTAAATTAAAATTGTTAAAAGTTTAAAGAAAAATCATGGAATCTAATAAACTATTAAAAGAAACAAGTGAAAGAATTCAACTCATGCAAGTTAAAGCTGACTTGGAATCAAAACTTGCAGATTTAAAAAATTCCCAGGAAAATGATGATATTAAAAAGCTCATAAACGAAAAGAATAAACAAATTGCAAGTGCAATAATTAAAGAGAAAACAACTGAATTAAGAGCACAAACTATAAGAAATAATTTAATGGAAATGAAAGAAGAGATTAAAATGGAAGAAGAAAAGTTGAAGGAATTACAACAAGAATTTCAAAGGAAAATTGATATTTATGAAAAGGAAGCTTATGAATTTTTGGCAGATACTAATGAATATATAGTTCTTAAAGAAAATGTAAATAAGGAAAAGAAGAAATTGGAAGATTTAAAATCTTGTTTGGGTAAAGAACAAGCTTGTTTCGAAGCTTTAGCTTTCTTTTATGAGAGAATGAAAAATATTACACCTTTAAAAACAGAATGGAATGATAATTTAAAAGAAAAGTAAGAAAAATATATTAAAAGTAATTGTTAACTAAGTAATAATTATATTAACAACGTTAATCTAAATTTTTAATTAATATTTAAAATTGTTAAGTGTAAGTTTGGTTGCCTATATTAAATATTCAAAATCATGGAACTATACAACAGGATAGTTCAGTATAGTTCCATGATCAAAATTTAATTTAACAATTAAAATAAAATTCATTGTTATACATGATTTTAACCTTACATAAATTAAATAATTTAATATTCTATACATAATTTTACTGTTTTGTTTAAACCATAACATTTTAAATCCTATTATAAAGAGATAAAAAAATAAAATCATAAAAAACGCTGAAAACAAAACAATAAGAGCGGAGGGGGAATCACCAATCAACACAAACAGTTTTTTTCATCAAGGAAAATAATAATAAACATTAAAAGTTAAATAAGAAAGTTTATGACTATGTGATAAAACGAGTTTATATTTGTGACGTGTGAATAATTATCAGTGACGTTCCAAGGAAGAGTTCTCAAACAACTCGAAGTCCGAACTTGAAAATTACAGTTCAGCATTGCGCACGTGTACATTGTGCTTAAAATCAACTGTCTGCGTGGACGCGCTGGCATACATTTATTTAATTCAGTCAGCGCGCAACCACGGTGCACTTTCACCCGTCACTATTAAGGACCACGACGACGACGACCACTACGATCGTAGCTGCTAAGGTACTCAACACCATACACCAACCATGGTTGTACAAAACGAGCTCGTCTCAAGAGCCGAGGACGTGGCCGATCAGGTATATTCACTATTCATTTGTTTCATTACATAATTATCCAAAGAAATCCTGTTCTACATCAAATCTCATTCAATAAATTAAATTCATTCCGTTTGCGAATATACGTCACCACATGTATGTCTCCTTTGCAATTGGATTTAATTCAACAGGTCTAAATAAAAATCCTAAATAATTCTTCCATCCATATGTTTCTGAACCTGAAGACTTAAAACATTTTCATTTTGTTTTTCAATTTGGAATTACTATATATTTACTATTTGATGTTGTAGGTGATAAGGAAATGCAAACATGTTTTGCCAACAGTAGCCAGATTGTGCCTGATCTCAACATTTTTGGAAGATGGCTTACGAATGTGGTTCCAATGGTCGGAACAAAGAGAATACATGAATATGTCATGGGGCTGTGGGATTATTTTAGCCACTTTATTTGTTTTTATCAATTTGGTTGGCCAATTAGGTGGCTGTGTGATGGTCATTATTAGATATAAAGTGTCAATTGCTTGTGGCGTGTTGTTCTTCATTGTGGTGCTCCAAACTTTGGCATATAGTATCCTTTGGGATCTTCAGTTCTTACTCAGGAATCTTGCACTTATTGGTGCCTTACTTCTTGTTCTTGCTGAAGGAAGAGGAGAAGCCAAGAGCTTATTTGCTGGCGTTCCTAGTATGGGGGATAATAAACCCAAGAACTATTTGCAATTGACTGGCAGGGTTTTACTCGCCTTTATGTTTATTACTATTATTAGATTTGAATTTAATTTCTTACAGGTA
>JASKGN010014326.1:0-27779 GCA_030556245.1 Falagria sp. GC000072 | reverse complement strand
CATGAATTTATTGCAATTTACTTGTGCTGTTGTATTTAAACTTTAATTTACCTTATATATTAATTACTACTAATTATAACATATTTTTGTTTGTTAGTGTTTGTATTTAGAAGAGTTGAAGATGATGGCTAATTTATAAATAGTTTCTACATATTTTATGATTTTTCTGTAAACATAAGAAGTTTATTGTGGATAACAGAAATTAATGGAATTAATTTATTTTAACTTAGGGCCGGTATTTCCAACTCTTCTAAATACAAACACTAACAAACAAAAATATGTTATAATTAGTAGTAATTAATATATAAGGTAAATTAAAGTTTAAATACAACAGCACAAGTAAATTGCAATAAATTCATGCAATAAGTAGTTAATAGTAATACAATAATTTCATGCACAAATAATATAATCATGATTTACACCTTTGTGACAACAAAGTTATATTAACTAAAACATGAACTTCATTTATTATCTATACACATATATATAATTTTCAATTTTGATTAAAATGTCTACATGTCCCCTATATTAGTTAGTACCTTGTGGTCCGAAGAATGGCTTAGCATCCTTTATCAGTTCATGAATAATCCATATGATGAGAACACACATTTGAAATATATTCAAAATCCATATATTACAATACCTGAAACATAAAAATTGAATATAAATATGAAAAAAAAACTTTTAGAACTTTTTTATTTTAACAATATGCTTTGCAGTGACCTTTAGTACAAGAAATTTGAGGAATCCGAGGTGGTGGTTTCAATCTACTTCAATTAATCAAACATTGTGAGAACATCCTAATACAATATTAAACGAGATATTAATTTCTGTCATAAAGAAGAAATTATATTGTTACTTACTTTTTACATACTGTAGTAAAGATTGAGAGCATTTATTATGTTTATTCAAGAAGAAGTTATTAATATAATTTAGACACACTTAAGAAGTTCTACAACTTGTTATCAGTGTTATCTATTGATATTTAAAATTGTAAATTTCACTTAGATTTTACTGATTCATACCACACAAAAGCAATGACTAAACCAGACCACTGACCAGACTGAAACTGAAGTGAACATACTATCAGCTGTGATCCAGAACCAGACTAGTTGCCTATAATATTGATAATATATTTCTATAATTTTAATAAATAAATATATTAAATATATATTACTATTTTAGTTTACATCCAATGAAACTATCTTTGCCTTCGTCAAGAACCTATCAGTATCATTCATAAATTACATATATATTTAAGTTGCATATAAGATAATACATGTAGCATAAACATCAAGCAATCATGATAATACGAGCAGGACTCTGCTGCCTGCGAATCTCGATTCGAAGTAAATTAGTAAAGGAATACACAAAAATGGCATCAACAACAATACCTAAACCTAAAGTTTACTTAACTCGAAAAATTAATCCTGAGTCAATGAAAGTTCTTGAGCAACAGTAAGTAAATGAAAACTTTTCTCAAACAGTACATATAAATAAATTCATATCTATTTCTCTCAGCTGTGAAGTTGTTTCTTGGACAGGCACAGGACCGGTTCCTAGAAATGAACTTTTAAAAAACATTTCGGGCAAGGAAGCACTTTTCTGTTTACTAACAGACAAGGTGGACAAGAAAATTTTAGACGCTGGAAAAAATTTGAAAGTAATTGCCACAATGTCCGTAGGTTTTGATCATTTGGATATTAAGGAAATTAAGAAGAGGCAAATTCGGATTGGATATACCCCAGGAGTTCTTGCTGATGCCACTGCTGAGTTGACATTAGCTCTTCTTTTGGCAACTTCTCGACGTCTTTTTGAAAGTAATGCAGCAGCTCGGAATGGGGAATGGGCGGCGTGGTCACCTTTCTGGATGTGTGGTCATGGACTTGCAGGAGCAACTGTTGGCATTGTTGGATTTGGCACTATTGGCCAAGAAGTTGCTAAAAGAATCATACCGTT
Source organism: Falagria sp. GC000072 (assembly GCA_030556245.1). Classification (NCBI taxonomy): domain Eukaryota; kingdom Metazoa; phylum Arthropoda; class Insecta; order Coleoptera; family Staphylinidae; genus Falagria; species Falagria sp. GC000072. The sequence goes on along the minus strand of JASKGN010014326.1, from coordinate 25,820 downwards.
TAAACCAAGGGAATTACTGTTTTACAATCGGTCATCTAAGACAAATCTTGCAACATCCCTTGGAGCCCAACAAGTCTCATTTGATGATCTTTTAAAAAAGAGCGACTTTGTTATAGTTACCATAGCTATGGCAAAGGAAACTGTGAAAATGTTTAATGATGAAACATTTAAAAAGATGAAGTCTACTGCAATTTTTATTAATACTGCTAGAGGAGGTGTTGTTGATCAACCAGCCCTCATAAGAGCTTTAGAAAATGGAACTATTGGAGGTGCTGGATTGGATGTTATGGATCCGGAACCTATAGCAACTAATGATCCTTTACTTAAGCTGAAGAATTGCGTAATTGTACCTCATATTGGAAGCGCTACATATGAAACTCGGAATGAAATGGCTATGATGACTGTGGAGAATATTATTAAAGGTTTAAATAATGAACCAATGATTGCCGAAATATTATAATTCTTTTGTACACCTAAACTTTGTATGTGAAAAAGTTTGCCCTCTGTAAATCATGACTTTGTATGTTGTAACAAAACCCTTACTTAAATAATAAACGAATGAATAGTAAATTAATTTTGTTTTACGCCGGATCTGTATGTTTATTTCAGCTAGAGAACTGTCACAGAAAATTCTCTACATATTTCTTCTCTCTAACCTTTGATAAAATGCAGATATATTGGTATTTTTACAACATAATTGTTATTTTTTGCTTAATATCTGGTAAGTAAAGAAACAATAATAATTATTATTCTAATACCTTCTTTGTAGAATGTTGTGGTGATGAAGAAACTATTACTATACCAGTAAATGACGATCTAGAATATGAAACAGTAACTACAAACCCAACAGAAACTAAAGCCTCGACATTAGTTCCAGAAATTACACCATCAACACTTGAAAATAATGCATCTACCACAGAGATTGAAAATGCAACTAAAACTGTTAACACCACTGAAGCAGGTGAAAACAGTGCCAATTCAACTATTAAACTTGTAAATTGCATTCCAAAATTGGGCACACGAGAGGTACAATTAGTCAATGATACAGAGCTTATTACTCTACTAATGCCCAATCCTAACATCACTAGTAAAGATACACCAGCAAATTGTCTTTGTGTTTTGTTTTATTCAAAACATTGTCCATTCTCAATACTGGCTGCACCACATTTCAATGCTTTACCACGAGCATTCCCAGATATTAAAATGGTTGCAATAAATGCAATAATGTATCATATATTTAACACTCAAAATGGAATTGTGGGTGTACCATCAGTGCTACTCTTACATAATGGTAAAATCATTGATAAGTTCAATGAAACTGATTATACTTTAGAACAATTTTCCAAGTTTATTACAAAAAATACTGGCATTTTGGCTGAAGAGAAATCATTTGTTACTTCAGCAGATTTTGCAGGACCAGTATCTAGTTCATTGAATAAGGAAACAGATATGTTGTTAGTTATTTCTTGGGCTTTCATAATATCTTGTGCTATTTATTCTTTTACAAGATCCAAATGGTGGAAATGGATTATAGAATCTGTGAAATATAATTGGCGAGAGAGTGAGGCTCAAGCACAACATGAACATATTGAATAAATTATAAGTACTTATGTAATTATTATTTAAGTTGGGAATAAATTTAAAGTTATAATTTAAATTTGTCGTTTGTTCTTATATGATAAAACCTATGTCAAATTTTATGTTTTTTAAATTTGTGTATAGGGAATGTTGAACGTGCACGTGACCAAAATTAGTTACGTGTTCATTTTTTAAAAAGTCACATGGATATTAGACATTCTTGAATGCGTTGTATTATAAAGATCTACAATTCTACAAGATGATAAACGGATTCAACTTGTCCAGATTTTTTTATTTCCCAATTAGCATGATATATGTTAACTTCATGATCGTATTGTTTAATCATTTACTGTGACGATGATTATTAATTGTTGTTTACTTATAGTTTCGTTATCACCTGATTTCATTATGGTTTACTTGATATTTTTGCGTCTATTTATACAAAACGCATAGAAGCCTAGATAATGCAAGAGTTTGCAGTATTGTGATAATCGTTATTGAAATTAATTGACCCATCTGCCAATTTATCGCTTCTATTTTGATTGCAAACGCTGAATTGCCTCACCTATTTAATTAAACCGATGTGCAAAAGTGTTCTCATGTGCCCTAGGAAACAATAGTTGATTGTTTGTTGCGATGTGGTGTAAACATGGCAAAATACGCGCACCCTTTGTGGAAAATTCACAGTGCTGAGATGAAAACTGTTTTATTGAAACCGGTAGATATTCTGATTATATTTAGAGATATACATAATTGTTGTAATGTATTCGTTTATTCTCATACAGGAAGAAAGTAAATTTATTAATATAATTTGGAATGTGACGCAACCTTCGGAAATAATTATTAAGACTTCTATTTTTGTTCCGGTGGTACTTTGGGGTATTGGATGTAATTTAGCATTAATTTATGTAATTGCACAGAATCGTCATTTGCGATCACCTACAAATCTTCTAGTTGGAAATATGGCTGTTGCCGATTTACTTTCTTTACTTATACATCCTTGGGTGTTTTTGGTTTATGATTTTTTTCAAAATTATCAACTTGGGGAGTTTGGATGTCGCACTGAAGGTGCTATTGAATGTAAGTCTATAGATTTTTTTGAAATGTGAAATAAATGCTTTCATATATAAATTGTATATTTTTAGGTGCTTTATTATTAGCAGGTGTAATGAATTTAGCAGCTATAAGCTATGATCGTTTAACAGCAATTGTGTTACCGCGGGAAACAAGACTTACAAGAAATGGAGCTAAAATTGTAATGGTTGTAACATGGATTGTTGGAGTTGTATTTGCATCCCCCTTATTTTTTTATCGCTATTACAAAGTATATAAAAAACACATAGAAAAAATATAGTGTTTAAATATACAATTATAAAATTTTAGGTACGACCATGGCTTGATTTCACTGAAAGATATTGCGCGGAAGATTTAATAATAAGTAATATTTATTGGCATGTTATAATTACTATGATGGTTTGGTTTCCTTTAATAACTATGACGATTTGTTATGTTACAATATTTATAAAGGTACTGATTATTTATTTATCTCTTTTCTAAATATGGCAATAATGTAAATAATCTCATTTTCAGTTAGCACGATATCAAAAATATGTTGAAACGCAAAGTAGAAGTATAATTCAAGTGCGATATAAAGCAAAAGTGGCTAAGACCATGTTTATTGTAGTAATTGTTTTCATAATTTGTCATGTACCATTTTCAGCACTGATTTTTTATCGAAATCAACTAATTAAACAAAGTGATGCTAATCTAGATGATTCTGTTGTTAACAGGGTAAATAAGAATAACAAAAAATTGGATTTATTTTATTAATAATAATACTATATCTGTTATAGGAAAATGCCTACTATAAAACTCTCTGGTTCTTATCAAAATTATTGATTTTCGTTAATGCTGGTCTTAATCCCGTGATATATGGTATAATGAATGAAAAATTCTGTAAGATATTTGCCATGACCCCAATTGTAAAATGGATATTTACAACTCCTACTCGAAAAAATGAAACTAAGGGTACGAAGGACACTGTTGTTGGTGAATCTAAAGAAAAACCGAAGATTTATTCAGTTTTTCAACCACGATCGCCAATTGTTGGAGAATGCGAGGCTGTTTTTGAACAGAACATTGTTTCTGTTGGGGTATGTTTAAATGAATATTATAAAAGTTGCCTATATATTTTTATAATTAAAAATGTTGTTTTAGGAATCTTAAAAGTTATATCTAAAACTTTTTCTCCGTCTGAAATAAATAAATTTATTTCCCCTAAGAAAAGAATTGAATAAATTATAAATTTAGTTGCTATCTAAATGTATCTAAACAATACTTAATTAAAATGTTTATATTATGTTATAATATTTACAATATATGTATATTTCTTATCCATACAACCAACATGTAATTAATTTAATTGATGTATTTATACAATAATTGGTATATTTAATATATTTTAATTTTTAATATTTCATTAATAACTTCATATCAATAAATGCACGCCCCAATAATTAATTAAATCTCATGATTATTTAACGATGATACATGAAATAAAATCATGTCGTAAGAAAAAAAATGAATAAATATATAATTAATAGTCAATTTGTTTAAGAAACAGTGATTAAACATCCACAATTAACATAATGTGACTAGTATAGATAGAATAGAAATTCTAGTACACTCCAACCACAAAAAATTGATGGTATTCTTACCTTCAACAATGGTTTAAATTTATTTCTTATATATCAAAGTGTGCACCGAGTGGTTTTTGCTGAGACTCGGTGCTCACAGAAATATCATTATTAGTATTACCTACAGTTTGATATTTGGCACCAGTGAAAAGGATTTCGGAGCCGGGAGGAATGTCGCAATCGTTGTTTGCAAAGTAATTCGCCGATTTAAAGACGTTGTTACCGTTCTCTTTGTAGATGTGATTGGCATGTTCTTCAGACTCTGGTAGCTGGTTGTTTGGAGTAGTCTCAGCATTGGGCACGTTTATATCTAGTTGTACACGTTCACCAGATGGGTTATTATTGAGATTAGGAGAAGTCGGAGCGTTCGAATCGTGTTGACAAAAATTCCGAAAGGTAGTATTATCGGGAAAGTTATAAGGATTATGGGTAAATTCAGTGTATAAGGATAATGGTTGGGAGGAGGGTATATCAACAGCGATTGGAGGTAAGCCACTTGGAGGAGCATATAGAATCGGGAAAGTGTGTGTCGGTTGAGTAGTTGGCAGGTACGACTGAATGGGATTAGTACTCACAGTTAATGGCGCTGGGACACTTGTGATAGTAGCTGTCGAAGGTTGTGTTACTGCCAACACGTTGACAGTGCCTTCCGCTGGAAGCGGACTTGTTACTGCATCGGTTACAACTGTAGGTGGGCCTATAGGAGTAGAAACCATCTGACAAAAAAAAATTTAAACCATCAATAACTCATCAAAAATCATTTCATCAAGAAGTTCTTCGTACCTGACCCAAATGGGCAAAAAGTGGTGAGTTGATGCTGTTTGTTGTTGGTGGTTGTAATATAATACTGGAACGTGTAGCGTTTTCTATGTTGTATTGAGTCACCTGAATAGAACTTTTCGGGAATTCTTCGACTTCCGCTACTTCCGAAGCTGCTGCTGAAGCTACTGGTTTTGGTTGAACTTCCTTAGCTTCTTTCTCTTTGAACAGCTCCTCTTTCATACCAGGAAGGAATTTATTTATGCGATCCCATGTTGAGGACCACAAAGTTGTGGAATTTTGAAAAACACCTGCTGATTCCATTACTAACAACATGTTTTTCAAGGACTCTGGAATGGCTTCAGCAAGAAGATCACTTTTATCAGCGTTCATGTAACGATCCATATATTCTAGAATTGTAAGCCAAAGTTGTGGGAAAGTCTCTAGTGACAGTAAAGGAGTCAAATGGTGTAAGAAAACTTTGGAAAGGACAGTTGCTGCACGCATACGTGTTTCCTCCATGGCTGCTAAATCTTTTACATTCGTTACTGGTTGTAAAAGTTGATTTAGTAATGGGAATAATACTCGATTGAAACAAGCTGCCCATTCTGGACCTGTCAATGTTTGTAAATCGTGGACTAGTAATGCACGTTGAAGATATGTAATTGCGTGCATGCGAACCTGTAAAATCAAGAAATATTTTGTATTTTAAACTTTTATCACTAAAATTACTATAGGTAACTAGTTATGCATCCACAAAACAAAAGATTTAATGGAATTCAATAACTACTTACTTCTTTACGAGGATCACAACATAATCTTGCAATGCCTTGTAATAAAGGACACCATCCTTGTGTCCATAAAGATATTTCTTGGGATAATTCACCACCTTCTTCGGCCCACCATTTAAATATTTGTGCAGTACGTGTATGTAGCGTATGCATTAAATCTAATAACTACACCACAACAAGAAAGATTAAAACAGTAATTTAAATTGAACTCAATTTATAATTTAAACTGCTTACTTGAAATGTAACTTGATGATAAGCTCCTGGTATAATTTCCTCATCACTTTCATCTTCATCTGGACTAGTAGCAGGACTACGATGTGATCGATTAGCTGACCATCGTTGTTTCTTCTGTCGCACACGCGAATCACGTTTTCTTTTACCTTTAATAAAAATTACATGAATTGTCTTTCTAAATTAGTACTTAAGGGAAGTACATACTTGCTTGTAAACTAGCTTCGACAAACGTACGAATGCAATGGACACAGTTGTCGAAATTATATGGCGTAATATGTGCCACATCACGAATTAAAAATGCTAAGCTTTCACAACATTTCACAAGACCATAAGGATCATGTGGACCTAAGTTACGATCAAGGGAAAGACTATATTGATGTGCTGGTGGTGTACGACCTACAACTGGTTGGATTTCTCCTTCGTTACCAACCTAAAAGTGTGAATTAATGCAATCAAAAGTGGTGGTTAAAGGTAATAATTAACTTACTAATATCCAACCGCCAGAATTATTATGTGGAGAACCAATTGGACTTACTGGCACAATAATTGGACTTTGACGACCAACATGAGTTGGAGATTTGTTCTCTGAATCTGAATTATAGCCACGATCAGGAACTATGGATTCTTCTTCACTACTTACTGGTGCTTCCATATCTGTTTTAGCTAATGTACATAAGTTAAATAAAGAAATAAATATAAAAGTTCAAGTTTTATTAGAAATTTATAAAACATATTTTTGAATGTCGCAATTTTTTGACTTTAAATCTTTTCAATTTTACATAAATTCAATTTACATTTACATATGAAATTTCACATGCATTAATTTTTATAATTCTTCATGCATAATCTTAAACTTTTTTCAACGCAAACAAAAATAACTAAATGGTGGGTTGTAGGCGTGAAATTTTCTGCCAATAGAAAGCGTCTACGACGCCACCATAAAAAAGCACATTTATTTATAATCTTACCTTTATCAATATGACTCTCCTCAGAAATAGGTTTTGGTGGTTGAGCTCCAGCACCAACACATTCCAACAAAGTAAAAATAATTGACCAATCTGTACTAGTATGAATATTCTGTGCACTGGTCTTAAGCAGTTCATACAATCCAAATGAAATTTGTCTGGAAATCCTATACAAAGTAGCACTCTTTAATAATAGTAACATCCTCAAAGATTGTAAGACCACTGGACTCATTTCTTCATTCCTCATTAGTCTAATAGCAAGTCGCAGAAGTCCAATCACAGCTCGTTCTAATAAAAATTGATAGTCGCAATGTGTAGCATTCATGACCAGAGTATAGAGATGATCTCGTACCATTTGCCAAAAAGTCAAAACTCTATCTCTATTCTGCAGAACAATTTTCACCAGCAATTCTAAGAAGAACACAGCTACATTTTCATTGTAACTGTACCCAGAAGATTTCTCAGTATCAGGCCCTCGAGACAATTCCACCAGAGCTTTAATCAAATGCGAAAGTGACTCTTGATGTAAAAACTTCGAATCAGTAATGACTTGTTCCAAACCACATTCGGCAATACATTCCTTGGCTTTCTTAATATACTCGCTTTCTTCCGCACTAGGAATTTTCGAAATATTCTCAGAAGACACCATATAAGAATACCAACTACTAAATAATCCAGTGTCTTGTTTCTGAGATTGGACGTTTTCATAGATTAGAACTATTCTCCCACTCTTATCAATAAAATCTTCAGCTTCTGTAAAACATTTCGGAAGTAAGCCATGCATATACAACGTAAGTATAAGATCGAACAAATTCGTCCATCCTTCTCGTATGTTTTCACCATGATGATGTGCTAATTCAAACACAGTTTTCAAAGCAAGCTGCGCTTTAGCATTTCCCCCGAATTGTACAGTTAGCGAGGAGTGTTTCGGTTGATTGTTGAGCATTGTATATTTGCCAAGTGTGGCAATGAGCATATCTAAATTTGCAGTCATGCTAAAACACGAGCTAATAAATGCACATCTATCAAAACCCCATAATGCATGTTTGTAAACTGTTGCTTCTTCTGATTTGTCGAAAACAAATGATAACGCTGCAACTATAGGGCCCCAAATCAAAGAAAATAAGTCCTCATCATATGCACCATTTGCTACATGGACATATGTGCCATCTTTAGATGCTCCACGACGAAGGAGGACTTTCCATAGGTAATTTTCACGTACTATGCCTGTTTGTTCTGCTGGCATAACTATTTCGTCACTTCTAAGAAGGAAAAGAGAAAATTTTGAAAAAAAAAATTTAAAAGTGGCTATGAAAATGTTCCAAATTATTTTAATTGTTAGTAAAATGGCGTCGTAAGCGTGAAACTTTCAGCCAATAGGCAGTAAGCTTCTTTTTGTTGTCAAAAAATGCTCGCTTCCTATTGGTTGAAAATTTCGCGTCTGTCAGGTCTACGACGCCACAATGTAAACGCAACTAAAACACATGCGCATTTTAAAAATAGTAAAACTTACCTAATTGCAGTATAAATTTCTCCTAACATATCCTGATCGAAATCATTCCCACCATTAACTTTCTTCAAATTCTTCTTAAAATCATCAGCAGTCATAGGATTATTCTGTCTTTTAACATTATGATTATGCTGATCAACATTTAACATAATAACAGCATAAGCTAAAGTAAAAGCAGCATCGGCATTAGTAAAAGGTTCGCCATTACACTTATGCCAATGTTCAGCAAACTGTTCCATAATCAAAGCAATTAAAGGAGCTTCACCAGGCAATCGGAAAGTTTCCAAATACAACCGTAAAGCTTCATCGATTCGCATCTCAGTGAAATCGAACATTTTCACGAAGGCTTGTAGAATCTCAATGTTATTTCTGCCACTCAAAAATTCCCCAATCATTTTCTTATCCAACGCAGGATTTTCTCGGAGAAACTGACACACTTCAATCGCATCCATTTCAGATTTCAATACGCCATGTTCTTGTAAAAATTGAATGCCTTTCTTTGGTTTATGATTGAAATATTCTGTGCCTGTTGGTAACCATTTCTTAATATTCTTAATGGCAATAAGTTCATCTCGAGTTGGAACATTCTCACTGATTTTCAATCGACCTCCTTTATCTTTCCCAATGATACTTTGTATATCTACACTATCACTACTAGGTTTCGTTAGGACTTCATCTTGAGTTGAATTGTTTTTCTCTTCGCATTGTTTTGCTATACTATCAACAACAGTAAGTAAAGCATCCAGAGATAGTAAATGCGTATGATAAACTCCTTGAGTTAAGGGAAATGCATTCTTAGCTAATAATTTTGTAAGGTCTTCATAAAGATTAGAACAATACATGTCACAATCATAATTCAAGTATAATTCAGTTGTGAATCCAGGAATACGCCACAGTTGCAGAATATTATCTAATGCGATTTCTTTATGTTCATAAGTGGCTTTGGAAGCATCATTAGTGATGATATCTACAAGTTTCGTTAAGTAAAATTCCAATTGAAACTTCAAATGTGTTCGTAAGGATTCAAACATAAGGAAACAAACTTGAAGGTCAGCTGCAAAGACTGAAAGGCGTTCAGTAGTCAGTAAACTAAATAAATTCCTACATAATTCGTCTTTGACTAATGCCAATAAGGACGAATACTTTCCAATACTATCAGCACCCACTTCAAATGCGGTGGTCAATAAAGAAAGTCCTAATTGGACCATGACGTCAGTGTTTTGTTTATCCATTTGATTACATAAGCTGATTAGAAATCGAAATAGTTCATACACACATCCTAAACCATATGGTAAAAGCACCATATCATCGGGATGTTGTGGAGTAAATGTAATTCCACGTTGGTTGACAAAATCTCCTTTTGTATCTCCAGTTACAACAATTTCCTGCTGTTCTATCACTGGAAGCGTTTCAATTGATGAAGAAGTTGAAACTTCAGTTGTATCAGAGATTGTAATTGGTTGTGGTTCTTCGTGTGGCAAATTTACTACATGCACAGTTTGATTATCATCTCCAGTCGAATGACTTTGTGTTTCGCATTCGTTTGTTTGTTGTAACAGTTGATTTTCGGATGAGGAAGATTCCAACGAGGCAGATTGTTGATCTTGAGGATTTGGTGCTTGGGATATGGAACCTTGCATATCGACTATGTTATCAGCTGAATGATTCCATGTTGGTGGTTTTATCACATTACTATTGGCTTCACCTTGTTCTAATTAAGAAAGAAATAAAAAAACAAATAAATGTTTGGTATAAACATAAAAAACAAATGAATGTTTGGAATAAAAAAACAAATGAATGTTTGGAATCATATAAAAGACTGAATATCATTCTTTACCAGATTTTTCTCCTTGGGATTTCCATTTGTTGGAACTTTTAGTACGTTTTCTCATTCTAGTTTGCTCCATTGTACCAGGACGTAGTTTCAATAACTTGAAATTTCCAGTAAACACTTCAGGAAATTGTGGTAAACGAATGAAAATTAATTGGATCATATCCTTCAAGTAATACTCAGCTGTTTTCCTCAAAAGTTCTAAAATTATGAATAATTAGGAATTTAATTACAATTTATAATTTTATAAACATACCATTTAATCGAGTCTCAAAACAAATGCGAAAACATGACAACATAATATCACACAAACTTTCATTAGTAAGAGCTGACCCTTCAGGTGATAAAGTCAATGTCTTCAACACTTGTAAGATCTTCATAAGAACAACACCATCTGAAGATTGATCAGTACCAACAAACCGAGCATGAGTTACAGCATCAGCAATATTGTGTACAGTTAACGGAACAGAAGCCTTGGTAGGATCTGTAAAAGATAAATATAAATTACTTATTAAAATCCTAAAATATAAATTGAATAGTTACCAATTAGGCCATATGATAAGAATTTGTTAACAGCTGACAAAGCCAAACTTGTAATAGGACCAGTGGTATCTTCAGAACGAATAACTTTCAAGAAAGGTGCAAGATAATCCACTGGATCTACAAGTCGTAGATCTTCCAGGGAATTCAAGACATCTTTTAGATCCTGGAAAGCTTTGATCAGCGGATCCTGATCATCATCTTGATGGTGAGATGACCATCGATTGCCTCGTCGCATCGCTGTGAGCATGATGGAAATCTCACCCTTGACCACAAAAATTCCATTGCCAGGAAGAGACATTTTTTTACTTTGATGATAATTCAGTTACGGACGCGTTTCACATGTTATCTTTGCGAAATTTAACTAAAAACAGCGGCACAATTTCACAGTTTGTTCCATCACGTAGATTCACAATTCACAACTCGTCCACGTCAGGATTTTGACGTTTTGTATTATTGGATAAATGATCATATAGAATAATGGATGTGATTTTTTAGAAAAGATCAGAACAATCACAGATTGTTGGAATCAATGAGGATATCATAGAATAGAGATGACACATCGTGTTTTGAGATGGCTGAAAGTTGATAATCTTGATTACTATGCCAATGCCAACTGTTTATAACAATTAGAACAATGTGTATGCATTGATATGTTTTCGATTTCTATTTCTATTCAAATTTATTACTCTTTAATTGAAATTGTCAATTTAATCGACAATTTTTTTAGTTCTACACTGTTCTACTTATGCAATATGGTCGCCAGAGTTCTAAACACGTGAATTTTCCATTCCGGCGTTTTTAGTTTTATAAACGAAAGAAATTAGAATTACGAATAGTTATAATAATGTATCGATTGCTAAAGTTACAAAACACTAATTTTAAGCCTTTAGGAAGTGTGTCTTTCGCACCTAATCAATTTATCAACGAACGAATATGTAATCTTTGCCATCAAATACATAATGTTTCCAAATTTCAAGGTAAAAATCATTTTATTATGCTCTATTCTTAATTAAATTATTCTTACGATTGGTATAATTTTAGTGCATTTTCAATCGACTCATACAAACCCTCACATTGCCACGAAAAAAGGAAGACAGAAGAGAAAGAAGAGTTATACCGATATGTTAATTGGTACTATAAACAAACCACAATTAATTTCAAAATTTAATATTTTTCTTTTAGTTAAACAATCTTCTGCTTCGGAAGTGAAAGCAAGGATAAAGAATTTAAAACCTAACGATATTAAATTATTAGCCACTACGAATTTAAAGCTTAATGAATTATACAAGTTAAAAGACTTCCTTAAATGTAATCCTGACATTATTACTATGGAACATTCATATAATAATTTAGCTGATTCTACAAACATACCATTTATAGATGAATCATTAAACTTAGGAAGTGTAACTCCACTAACATCTTTGAAAATTGACGATGTAATTCCTTCAAATGTATTATTAGAACCTGAAGTTGAAGAGGAACTTGATCAAACTGAGGAACTCCTACAGAAGTAAGTAATCAACTTACAATAAATATTAAACTTAATAACAAAATAAAAACTTATTAGTTCTAGTGTAAAAGCGATTCCATTTCAACCAGAAATAATTGAAGAAGAAATAATCGATGAAACTCCAGATATAGTCGAACAAATTTTAAAAGAGAATAAAAACAAACGACCAAAGTTTACAGGAGATCGCAGAGCTCGTGAAGAAGTGATTGCAAGAACTTTAGGTGCTTACATTGAAGTTTGTGCTGGATTAAAGAATCCACAACGTGGACTGAATGCTTTTACATTTTATCGTCATCGTTGTAAATTAGGCAAGAACCAAAACGAACGGTATCCACCTATAACAAATATAAATGTTTACAATGCGCTTTTGAAAGGATTCGCAGCGAAAGGAGACTTTCGTCGATTGCAAGAAGTCTTGAATTATGCAAAGGAAGAATCTGCAACACTAAATGCACAAAGTTACGCTGCTATTTTTGAGTGTATAGGAAGAGTGAATTTTAATGATAGCCATACAAGATTTATTCGGTTATATACTAAGGAAGCTGTACAAAATGGCTTTACATTTGATAAGATTCTTAATGACGCCACTTTTTTGTATGACCAAAGAGAAAAAGTAATTGCTGCAATGCAAACTCATGATTTGAATTTTAAACCGAAATATAACAAGCCGAATGTACAATATATCAATAGCTTATTGAATGAGTTAAATCACGATGAACAAAATCAAGGCTTACACGAAAATTCAAATGCAAATGGCGGTTTGTTCACTACAAAAATGTTAATTGATGCTGTGGATAAACAAATGGATATTGAAAAGAATGTTAATGTTGTAGTAAGTCACTAAATTAAATTAAATTAAAAAGTTTAACTCGATAATTTTTTTTTGTTGTTTTAGATTAAAAGTATTGAAGCGAAACCTATACCAACCGAAGAAATTCTTCGGTTTCGAGAATCTTGGGCTGAACATACAAAGATGTGGGAAATTGCAGCAGGAGAAGCTTTCAATCGTGATTTGTTAGCTTTAACTGCCCAACGAAGTGCCTTAAATTATGATTTGTATATGCGTAGTATTCCAACAAAAGATATTATCACAATAATTGTGAGTGAAGCTCAAAAAATTGCACAAGGATCTGAAACATACAGTCCTACAACGACAATGTTGTATAGAGATTTAGGAGCCAAAGTATATGCGAGATTTAAAGTTTTGAAGAAACAAAAGACTGGCGTGTTAGAGAAAATCTTCAAAGTCCATAGTAAATATGTTGATAACTATGCCAAATCACATGTGGAACTTGGAGTTTTGCCTGATACTGTTGACAATCTTAATACACGACAAAAATGGCAATGGGCTGAATATAATTTTAAACATGAAGGTGCTACAATTGCCATGGATCATCAAGAATGGACTCCTGCTGCTTTATTAGGCATTGGCAAATTTTTATACAACATTATCATGCATGATTTGAAAATTGATGTGAATTCGCTACGAATTAGTAAACACAAGTAAGTTATAAATAATTTTAGAACTGTTAAGATGCGTTTTCATGGTGACGTGAAATTTTCAACCAATAGGAAGCGAGCACCGACAAATACTCGCTTCCTATTGGTTGAAAATTTCGCTCCCTTGAAAACGCATGCGCAGTTTAAAAAATTTGTTCCAAAACATTTAAAATCATTACTAAAACATAAATGTTGTTTAAATTCTTTTCAGAAACTACTTACCAGCATTTTATACAATCTTCAGAACTCAAGGTAGAGCAATCAAAGAAGAAGTCAAACCACATCCAGTCTTATCAAAATTATATCGTGCGTCAGTCCCTGAAACATTAACTTTCCCTGCATACGAACTCCCAATGCGTTGTCCACCAGTCCCATGGACATCTGCAAACAATGGAGGATATTTACTAGCTCCTTGTGAAGTAATAAGATTACCAAGTCAAGCAACAGCTCAGAAACAACGAATGCGAGAAGCTATTCCAAATTCACTCTTTCCCTCATTCGATTCCCTAAATCAATTGGCTGCTGTTCCTTGGAAAGTCAACACGCGAATTTTAGATGTGATTATCGACGTGTTCCAAAATGGAGGAAGTAGTAAACTTGATGTTCCTGAATTGCCTTCGACATTGCCTCCTCCACAAACTCCTCAAGTTGATATGACAAAAACTCAAAAACATGCTTTGTACAGACAAAGACTTCAATATCGTAGGAAGAAAGCTGAAATGTATTCGTTATGGTGTGATTGTTTATACAGATTGTCTCTTGCAAATCATGTAAGTAAATTTTATACAAACAACAATTAAATGTTCTTCGTAACAATAAAAATTTCTATATTCCCAGTTTCGAGATGGTATTTTTTGGCTTCCACATAATATGGATTTCCGAGGAAGAGTTTATCCCATACCCCCACATTTAAACCATTTAGGTTCTGATTTGGCCCGTTCCATGCTTGTTTTCGCCGAGTCACGACCTTTAGGACCAAAAGGCTTGGACTGGCTTAAATTACATTTAGTAAATCTCACAGGATTAAAGAAACGTGATCCTATAAATGCTCGTCTCGAGTTTGCCAACAGTATCATCGATGAGATTCTCGACTCGGCAGATTATCCCTTAACTGGTAAACGTTGGTGGGCAGAAAGTGAAGAACCTTGGCAAACACTTGCATGTTGTATGGAAATAGCAAATGCTATAAGATCTCCAAATCCAGTCGAATATCGTTCGCATTTTCCTGTTCATCAAGATGGTAGTTGTAATGGATTACAACATTATGCAGCTTTAGGTCGAGATAGTGCTGGAGCATTCAGTGTAAATCTCACGCCAGCTGATGTTCCCCAAGATGTATATAGTGCTGTCGCTGTATTAGTTGAAGAAAAACGTAAGAAAGATGCTGAATCAGGATTGGAAATCGCCAAAGTTTTAGATGGCTTTGTGAGAAGGAAAGTCATCAAGCAAACTGTTATGACTACAGTTTATGGCGTAACAAGATTCGGTGCTCGACTTCAAATTGCAAGGCAATTAAAGGATATTGATAGTTTTCCAAAAGAATATGTTTGGGCGGGATCTACTTATTTGACTGCGAAGACTTTTGATTCGTTAAGAACTATGTTCACTTCTACGAGGGAGATTCAAGACTGGTTTACTGAATGTGCAAGATTGATTTCTTCTGTTTGTGGAGAAAATGTTGAATGGGTTACGCCACTTGGATTGCCGGTTGTCCAACCTTATTTGAGGTTTAAGAAATTAGGAAATGGCTATGAGAATTTTCATATGGACTCTTATGAGAAGCCGAATGTTATGAAACAAAAGAATGCGTTCCCTCCGAATTTCATTCATTCGTTGGATTCTAGTCATATGATGCTTACTTCTTTACATTGTGAACGTGCTGGGATTACTTTTGTTTCAGTTCATGATTGTTATTGGACACATCCTTCTACTGTGCATATTATGAATAAAGTAAGTATAAGGTATTCAAAAATAATCAATGTTCACGTGACTAAAATTAGTCATTTGTTTATATGATCTATGCGTATGTCAATTTAAAATATTGCCACGTGGATATTTCATATTTTTGAACGCGTTTTGTGTTTTTTTGCAGATTTGTCGTGAACAATTTGTAGCATTACATTCACAACCAATTTTGGAAGATTTGTCGACGTTTTTGACAGAAATGTATAGTTATAATGCCGAGTAAGTGTTTAAATCCATTAATGTTAATAATTTACTGATATTTCTTTTTTTTTTCAGTGAAATACAAAACGATGGTTCCGTCGTAGAATTGACAAAACGCAAGTTGAATCGAGTACTGCGCAAATTACCGAACACCGGAGACTTCAATATAAATGAAGTTATAGAATCTGTTTACTTTTTCAGTTAATAATACACTTTCTAACTATATATGATCTAACAATTATGATTTGATTGAGTTGAATTTATTTGCTTTAGTTTTTGATGAATTCATGACAACAAATAATTAATTTAGGATTTATTTTATTAAAACTTAAATTCATTACACAAAAATAATAACAATCCTTTCTGGGATATAATATTACTAAATATTTTGTCATTCTTATTTGTAGTCAATTTATAACTAAACTTTTGAGACTTATCCTAAACACGAATCTAAAACTTAGATATATACATATATATGTTGAGTTATATTCTTAATGAACACATATAGTTAGAAAATTAGTTAAGACTCGTACTAAAATGCAAACCAAGTTGTTGCATTGTCTATTCTAAAATGGCGAATTCATGCCAAGTTTTGTACCAAATTCTAGTCGGATGCGTCTTTGTTGTCGAAGATTCACTCTGTTTATAAATAAATAAAGTAGTTTTCATATATTTTAAGTTAATTTGTTGTTTTCCTATTCTAAACTAAATTCTCTACTAAATTTACTTAAATTAAATTTCTACTCACTTTATTTCCTGCCGTTTGACAAGTTCCGCTATTCCAAAAGTAAGTCCAGGCGATAAAAATGCAAATATTAAAATATAAGGATCGAAATGATCCTGATTCATATTGCGTGGAATGTCTGCCATACTGACAAGACTATATGCTGCTTGTAGAAGTACTAATAAAACAACTGCAGCAACCCACATATTATTATTATGAGGTGAACGTGACCAAACATTATGTTCCCTATGCACAAATCCCATTGATATAATAACTGAAACAAAAGACAATAGTTATTGAAAATTTAAGCAATTTTTTTTGTTTCCTTACCAAAATGTAAAGTGATAACAATAACACTTAAATTCTGAGCAAATCTTAATGTGTAACTTTGTTCAGCATCCACCCATCCTCCAGTAAATGTACCATTTGTAGTTTGCACAGGTAAATAATATAATAAGCAACTACACCCTTCTTTCGTGCAAATATCTTGGCAATAAATCGATAGAATTGTGGAAAATGTAATTAACACGGAAATAATCGCAGGCAGAAATTTTGCACCATAAAACCAGAAAACAAATGATGCTACTTCGACATTAAACACGATTTGATTCTTTTCCTGTGGTTTCTTCATGATTTCGGGATCTGTTTTAGTACCCATAAGTGAAATGCCTAAAATAGGTATAATAACACAAATGATCCAAAGCACATGACCTGGTGTAAAAAGTGCTGGGAGCATTAATAATCCTCCCATTAGTTGGATTAAACTTAAAGATATGCAGCACGATAACCAGAATTGTGCGGTGTTCCATAAATTCCACATGTAATGCCGTGCTTCCATAACTAAATGATAAATTGATATCGGATGCTGACGTTTAAGAGATAATGAACAAGCGATTGAATTTAAATAACGAGAAAGATCTATTGGAGATAACATTGAGTCCGGTGTGGATTTAAACGTTTCTACTTTTTGACATGTTTGTGGATAAATTGGTTCAACTCCAATGCTAATTTAAATAAAAAAGAAAAGAATGAAAGAAATAAATATATTATTACATTGTAATAATTTCTTTAGTGTATTATATATGTAAATAGGTTTCAATATGGAATATAGTTCAATATGTTAAATTTTGTATACAACATGGCGTCGCTTGAGTTAAACAAAATGGCGGACATGGACCGAACCTTTCAAATCAAAATTTTTATTCCATTTTAAAACCTGCTTACAACTTATACATTAAAAATTAAAACGTTACCTTGCATCTGCTTGTAAAAATATTCCCATATTTTCATTATTAGCTGATGAACCCATAACACAAACAACTTCTCCATAATCCTGCATAATATGTAACATTTCCTTAGTATTTGCAGGTGTGCAATCAGTAAAAAGAGAAACTAATAATGGCACATTATCAATCAATTCAATATGTGGTCGGATTTTGTCAATTCCCCTAGGTAATTTAGCCTAGTTTAAAAAGAATAATTAAAAGTTGCAAAAACTAATTTTACTTCATGAATAAACTTACGCGATTACTCATATCAAAATTAATAGGCGCACTATGTTCAGTACTATCAGTCAAACAACTTAAACTCTGCCAATCATGCGTTTCTTTATCGTCATCAATTTCTTCATCTTCATACTCTTCCTTATCTCGCATAAAAGTTCGATCTTTAATGTCATTATCAAATTTCACCACAGTCTGTTCAGTGTTTATTGCACTCGGTGCTGAAAAACTCATTGTCCTTGAAGATTCCAAATTGCTACAAAAATTGAAAGCCCAAAATTACTTCCCAACTAGCAAACTTACAAAAACCAACTAAGTTCAAGAGAAAAATAGCAAACCATCCAAAAGTGCAATGCAACTAACTAATCTAAATCTAATCTAATTGTAAAGTGTAAATTTTCGTTAGAGGCGAGAATAGGCGGATACCTATCAAGGATATTCTTGAATTCATTTGTTGGCGTGTCGATGGAGTAAAGGCGTCGATCGCTTTGCGATTTGCGTCGCAATTGCGCGGCGCGTTGTCGCGACCATTCGGATTCTTGTAAACTCTCCGCACCCAGTCTGCATCGTGGATGTTAGTAAATGTAAGAAGAAACATATATAAAGAATCATACACAGATCACGATATTATCAGTCGATTTTCATACCAGTGATGCAAACAAAACAAAAACTTTCAAACAAAAAACAAACAATGGAGAATGCACATTTGGCGAGTTGAGCAAAGGAAATGCGTATGAAGAAAATTGAAATGAAGAAAGATAGTTACACATTACGACATCAAATGCATGCCATCGCATTATTAGTATACATATACTTGCTGCTTCCGTCTGACACCGTTTCTAGTTGGTTTACCTATTACGATCGCTAAGTAACGATATGTGACAATTCCAGCCGCTTTCGAGACCCATTTTTTCGCTGAAAACACGCGAACGCAGCTCGTTTTCTTTACTGAAATGAACGAAGCGGATGCATGCACGTTCCAATTGTTCGATTAGGTGGACCATATCTGCTTGAGCTTGATATTGCATCGTTACCATTCCAATTAACACTTGATTACATTGCATGTCGAAACACGAATCGGCATCTTGTACTTCATTGTTTGGTGGATCATTATATAAAAGAGAATCTAAACCAAAAATATTTTAAACGTTTAAAATTTAAATTTTAAACTTTTGATTTACCTGTACTATAAAATGGTCCCAAAGCAGTACGAATTTTCGGTTCCAGAACACTTCGACATTCCCAATGAACAGGTGTAGGACTTCGATTGGATTGATATAAATGTCGTGAATCACTAGGTAATTCAAGATAAACATTGCTTAATTTATCACTAACAGTTTTCGATAATGGCCTATAAGCAAAAGCAGTACAATATGCAGTTAAACTACATCGTTGATAAAAATCTTGAATTTTCTTTCGGTCATTCGGGCTCAATGGACAAAGATCATAACCATCCCAATAATCTACACACGAATCTAAAATAATATCTGCTGTTCCTTGAGAGAGAAGTTGAATCGAACCACTGCTTATTTCTTTTACTACCACTGCAAACATATGTGGGAAAGGAAACTTGAGTTTTGTCGACATGCTTAAGGATCTTGCATATTTGTTGTCTCTTCGTACCATTTCAGGTTGCTATAAAAAGTTAATAAAAAATTAATAGCTGCATTTGTTATTTTATTACAACCATTAATGTTAATTTATTACTGAATTTCTTTATTAATTTTCCGTTATAAGTTCGTTATTACTGATTTTTTAAAAACGTTAGCTGCATTCATTATTTTATTAAAGACTTTATTAATGCGATTTATTAATGACATTAATAATTATAATAATGAATAATGACAACTTAACAATTCATTTCCATGGAAATAAAATAAGAGAATTATTAATAAAATGACATTAAAGGCTTTAATAACATAACGAATGCAGCTGTTGTTTTGCTAAGGTAATAATTTTCTGTAATACTGAAACTCTTTAATAATTATAGAATTATTACACTTTTTGTGTTTCAGTAATAAATCGGATTATTAAAGACTGTAATAAAATAACGAATGCAGCTATTCTTTATAATTATAACACTTACTAAATGTCGAAAAGTTGACAATTGTTGTTCCAAAGTGAAAATCTTCTGAGCTTGTTCAACAAATCCAATCTCTCGAGCAAGTTCACATAAACATCTTCGATTTGTCACAGGCACAAGATTTTCATTATACATTGCTTCACATGTGATATGTGAACAAAAATGTGTATAATTCTGTTGTGTGTGAGTATTGCAAGTGTTTAGTAAAATTGCAAGACCTAAAGGTTTCAATGAATTCAAATGCTTCGCCCATTTTGTATCATCAAAATGCAATTTAAATGGATCTTTAGGATTATAAGTCACATCTAAAACTTCTGCAATTGATGTACCAGCATCATCATGGATTTGTGCATCTGATCCTTTGTTTTCAATATCTTTATGCAGCTCATTCAAATTTGCTAGGCTTGAAGTATCTGAGACATTTTCATTATTATGTAAGAAGAAAACTTTCTCAGCTGTAGGGTTTGGCCACGAGAGAATTCCTTTTTTGTCAACACAGCATAAAGCCTGTGAACCAATTAAAATTTTATTAGAACAGAAATCAATTTACAAAACAAAAGAAAATTTACCGTAACTGAACCAAGAACATGTAAAATATTAGCAGTTCTCGGAAGAATAGTTGAATTCCCCAAAACCATTTCTTTGAAATTCCTCCAAACATTTTCATATTCAATGCGAATATTATGCAGAGTTTCCGTAGTAACATCTTGGTCATCAAATAATTCTGTGGTAGAATCCACAGGATCAGTTTTAATACTAGCTTCAAATAACGACTTGAATCTTGCCATGCCAACATAATTCAATAAATTCCAAGCAATTGGAAAACAAATGGGCAATAATGGCAAAACAGTAGTTGTAGGAACAATAAGAAACAATTGCAGAAGAGACACTTTCCCAATGGTGCTCTCCAAATAAGCAAAGCGTACGAAATTTATGAAGAAAATCAAAACTACAACCGTAGGCAATAAGATACGTTCGATTACTTTGATCATTAACAAATGCCTCTGTTTATTATGTGGTGCAATAGGTCTATCGACACCTTGTTCTAAAGCCACTTTAAGATTACCCAAATAAGGAGTCTCTAACAACCTATACTTTCGATTTTCCAAAGGTTTTCGAGCTTTGGGAATGCTAAAAATCTCATTTGCATTCTGCAGTGTAGGACCATAAACTTCTTTTGCATGTAATAAAGGATATTCACATTTCTCCAAGGCCTCGCAATATCCAGGACTATGTTGTCCTGGTCTTATAATTACAATGTCATCTTTAACTAACAATGCCCAAGGTAAATTCACAACTTTATTATCCCTATATGTCCATTGTAATGTAATACATGGTGAGTATGGCATAGTCAAGTCTGGATAATTGTCTTCTTGCCATATTATTGTTTCCATTTGTTTACGTATCAATTTTATTAAGCCTGTTACAGTATTTGCAATCTCGAATTGCCTAAGTTTGTTGTCATATAATTCTAAACTTATGGCAATTGACAATAGTGCAATTATTAATACTGATTCATAAATAAACATGTAATGGATATCAGAGATCAAGTAAACCACTAACAAGGAAAAGGCACACAGTAATAAGAAAATTGCTGATATCCAATTGATATTTGTGTAGTGACTAGTGTGAAGGCATGTTCGTAATAACCAAGACTTAATATGCCTAGAAGTATAGTGTTAGAAAACTATATTAGTAAATTGTTAGAATTATTGTTAAATAAATCCTTACTTTCGTCGATGTGTTATATTATATTGCTTAACTGTATGTTCAATATCTTTACATAAGCGATTGAGAGCATCTCTTGTAGATAAACCAATTATTTCCTCTTTGCAATCCATGATTTCAGGTATTTTACATTTTATTTAAAGATCAAGGCTAGTACCTAGAGAACCATCCGAGATATTAATTAATTGAGAAATTCTATTACAAAGAGTCAATAAATTTGAAAAGAATTACATACCAACAACGGCATAATTACAATCTCTTGGAGTGTACATTTAATTCTAACAACAACTATTTATTCTATTATATTTTTGTAATAACATTGAATAACATTTAACCCAAATAACACTGAAAGTTTACATTGAGGATGCGGATGCAAACAGGAACCCTGAACGAAAGATCATATACATCTGCCATTACTAATTTTGAATTTCGGAATTATTTTGGAATTTATTCCAATTGGAAATTAATCCAAGTCTTATTAGAAATTAGAAATACATTGTAATTGTATTATTTCATTGTTTTGCAATAAAGTTTATTGTTTGGCTCATAAAACGTCTAAGAATTATATAACTTAATTGCGAATATTTATGTTGATAGTTTTTACCGCTGGAATTGTGATTAGATTAAATTACAATTTGCAATTAATGCTTTGATTTATAGTATTTATTATTCCTAGAAAGTTGATAGCATGAATAAATGTGTTGGAAGTTACACATTCAGTTAATGGTTGCATGGAACACTACATATATATGTAGTCTTGAAATAATTCGTGCATGGCACACAAGAATTACTTATATTATGTAAAACACGTTCGTCAACAAAGTACTACTCCCTAGGATTTAAACTTAATGAGGAAAGCTTTTGATCTCGTGTATATTGCATGAGAAACACGTTACTGTTGTGTTGTATTCATATGCTGTATATCACAAGCACGTTTTCCCTATTTGGGAAATGGGAAACGGGAAACCTCAAGTTACTTTAGTCTATACCCCAAACTATCTATACATAATATATACATTATTCATTTAAATTTACATTATATAATTAAGTATATGATGCTTTTCAGATTTCACTTTTATCTCAATTTATTTTTGCTTGCTACATTTTTCCAAAATAGTACTACAAAATGGTGGATTACTTAAATGTAAAAGTACCATAAGTTTTACATTAAGATCTTAATAATTTCACCAATTTTGACTAATAAAATACAATCAGTAATAAAGTTTAAGCGATAATAAAATAAATCAAATTATAATAATGTAAATTTTTACAATGTTTATTTTAAAATTTCCCCATAAAAAGAAAATTTAATGAAAATAAACTTAACTAAAAATTGTGTAATATCTCTTTTATACTTAACACACGCCCTCTATGCTCTTACATTATCCTGTCAAACCAGTAAACTGTCAGTGCTTGGCGAAATTAGTAGTTGGAAGGGTTGGAAGCATTCGGAAGCATAAAACCTTTGAGTTAAGTGTGCCACATTTAAGATTATAACTTCTTGTTCCTAAACCATTTACTTGACGCTAACTGGCAATCGCGAAATTTAATGAGAACTTTTCTTTCTCGCTAATTTTGCTTTCCTCACGTTTGGTCTCAGTTTAATCATACCTCGGTAAGTCTTTCAAGAAATATCTATATCTTTAAATCCTTGCATTTCAACCTAAATCATAAAGGAAGAATTTCATTGATCAAATTTCCAAAATTGCTTTAAAAATAGCCGTAGCAGAATTAGTGAGGCAATCAATCAAAATGGCCTCCGGAAGTATGGGGAAAGCTTTGACACACGTGGATCTTGGGTGTTACTAGATTGTGTTGGTCTCAACTATGACGGTTGAAATGTTGTGGCTGATTCATTCCTTCAATAATTTCAGTCCCGGTTTGTTCACAGATATGTCGGGATACAAATGGCATCCCACACGGGATTTATTCACCGACCGGGATGAATCTATTCAATTGGAAGAGGTAACAAAATCGAATTCTTAAATCGTGATCAAAATTAATATTTTGATTATTTAGGAAACGAAACCCCAGCCCACCCCCGATGAATGTAGGAAAGTCCGGCGCGAAATCTATTGCACCATAGAATTTTTGGAGTCGAAAGTTCGTAAATTGAGTGCGAAAGTTGCTGGTATTCAAATTACATCGCCTGATGGAGAGTCTTTCATGAATCACAAGCTTGGTGATCAGTTACCAATTCCACTTCCTTCGCCTGAAATGTTTACAGCTCAACCGAAACCAACAAGAGTTGATACTGTGAAACAAAAAACCCATTCTGAACAATTTAAAAAGTTTGGGAAGAAATTGGAGGGTGAAGTCACCAGATTGTTCGACTTTGAAGCTGAGAAGAGTGGAACTAACATTCTTCGCGAGCAACAAGAGAAGAGAAGACGGGATCGACAACGGCGCAGAGAGAGGCGAGAAGCCATAAGAATAAAAGAACAGCTGAATTTGTTGCAATTTTCTGGCATTTTAATTGAAAGTAATGGTAGGCATATTGATGTTAATGAAATTATCCGTAAATCTGAAATGGTTGTGGAGGTGCCACAACAGGTTACAGAAGCCAAAAACGCTCCGAGTACTGAGGTAGTAGTTGAAGAGAAGCCTGATACAGAAGTTGCCCAAAATACAAATTCGGAAACACCAAAGGAAGAAGAAGAAAAGAATAATTACAAGAAGGATGAGGTTTTGGTGGCACAACCTGAACCAATCAAACCACAATCTGAACCAATCAAAAAAGTTCCAGTTATTAAAGAAAAGAAAATTATTCCGAAACAAGTCTTGTCTGCTTTTCAATTTAATCCATTTTTTGAACAAACAGAGGATAAACCTAAGAAAATTGGATTTCACAAAACAACTGATAAGGTACAAAAAATCCTACAAAAGGAAGAAGAAAAAGAGCTTAAAAGGCAGGAGTGGCTAAAAGAGCAGAAAAGCAAAACTAAGAAAAGTCATGTAAAAGTAGAAGAAGAAGTCGAAGTGGAAAATAACACTGATGTGAAAGTAAAAAAGGATAAGAAAGTTAAGAAGATGCACAAGGAACGAATTGAGAAGATACGTCGACTTACTAAGAAAGAGAAGAAAGAAGCTAAAGAAGAGGCACTTAATGAGAAAATCTCCCAGAAGGAAAACAAAGAAAATATCGAAAAGAAGAATGGAGCAGAACCAGTCGAAGATGCCAAAAAAGGTTTCAAGAAGGAAACCAAGTGTAAATTTAGCAAGTATCATAAGAAGCAAAAAAACTCTGCCAATTCCAAAAATTGAATTCGGTAATTTAAAAATTTGCAAATTTAGTTTGTATTAGTTTATAAGAAGCATACAATGAGTATTGATGATTTCTAGTGTTGTAATAACTTAGTTATAAGTTTTTTAAACTTTTTTATTATTAATGTTAAGTTAATTAGGTTTTAAATAAATATTTTTAAATAAAGCACTTCAAAATAAACATTGATGTTGTTTTTATTTAAATGTATTGTGTGTATTTTAGTTTTCAGATGAATCTATGTATGTACTTATAAGCACAAGCTAAGTAAGTAAACTTAAAGCAGCTCCCTTGAATGTTTACAACATAATGCACTTTAAGCCTGTCGAAAAGAAATGAGGTAGACCGTCAAGGGGTCGACTTTCCGACAGCTATAAACCATCCCCGAAGCGTTACTACCCGATTGGGTAGTCATAACTTAAGTAACTTAACATTTGT
>JASKGN010014322.1:0-15458 GCA_030556245.1 Falagria sp. GC000072 | reverse complement strand
CTGAGTATCTTTGATTTTATATTCTTATAGAAATAATTAATAAAATAAATCCTACCTTTTAGATGGATTGATTGGCTAAGATATTCCGAGATTGGTGTTTGTTTACATCTGAACTGTGAAAATATTTTGCACTGATCCATAAACACTTTCAAATTACCACTTTACATAGTTTCACGTTTCACTGAGTTATTAATTAAACCAATAATAATAATGTTTAGTAATTGGAAATGTTCATTTATTGACAATTTCTGTATTTACGCGTTAAGTCTGTTAGCGCGCACGGTAACAACTAAACTCTGCACACCGCTGCACATCGATAGGACGGCTTATCAGAAGAAAGAAAGAAGAATCAAGTAAACAACATGACTTTGAATTGACCTAGAACACATTTAATATAATTCTTAATAGTTTCTTAATCAAACTAAGAAATAAAAGTATATTTTAATGATCTTTTGGTATTAAAGTTTTCGGAGGTTCAGTAAGTCCTTCATAATTATAGACATAACAACATCCAGACGTTTATAGTGCGTTTATAAAAGGATAAAAGGTCGAAATTACAACTTACTGAAGGAAAAAAGAGCAAGCATTTAAAATAATTATGGTAATGATTATTGTTGGACAGGATGGACGACTTTGGATTGTATATATATGCCATATGCACATCAAACCAAATAATATCAAACTTGATGAAGATGACGATTAAGAAGAGACAACAAAAAAACGACAAAATGTCTATTAAACTCTACAACTCATCGTTAAATTCAAGAAATAAAATACCGAGTTTTAAAAATCTTCTTCATTTCGAAAAGAATTATGAAAATAATTTTTACTCTTTATTGGAACACTAAGTATATAAAGTACAACCCTCCCTAAACGTTTTGCTTTCTTCATTTTAGTAATTTGACTTGTTTGACTTGATCCCATCTGCCTCACACCTAAAAAACTTCATACGCGGCCTTTCTTCACATATTGTTTTGTTGTTTGTTCCACATATAATATGATGTTATGACCATCGATGGCTGTCGACGATGAAAATTTATTACGCCTTCGTTGGCATTATTAGGGTCGCGTCTTACCTGACTTTCAAATTTATCCTTTCGTGCCCTGGAGGTAACCAACCCTTACTTAATCCAATTTTAGATATAATGAGCGAATTTATTTCTTTAATATTTTTTTCAGCGTATATATAGATATAGAAGAATTACAAGAGGGTTCATAAAAATGATCTTTACAAAGTTTGAAAGCTTTTAAAAGTTTTGATCAATTTTCTTCTTAGGTTTTGGAATTACATATTAACCTTTTTGGTTTTAATATTTAATTTTAGTTTGATAGATGCTCTGTGTGGTAAACGGTTGTAAATTGGACATTAGATTGAAAGCCAATTTGTTTATGGTACGAAATTTGGTAAAAAAAAAATAAATGATAGAAAAAGGCAAGGGAGAAATCGAAAGTTGCAAGCCGTATCAAAATGGAACATAATGGAAATATGAAAGGGGAATTTTTAGAAAAAGCCATTAATGTAATAGCCCGAAACAAAATTATGATGAACACTCTGAACAGTTTTCGTTAGGAAATTAGTTTATAATTTCGTTTTGAATTATGAAAAATTTTTAATTTAATTTTATGATGACATTTAAAAAATGTTTTCCACACATTATATTATTATAAGTCTATATTGTATAATAATAAAAGAAGTAAATATTAGGTAGTAATAGTAAGTAATAAAATAAGAAAAATATAGAAAAAAGAAAACTTACTCCTGTTATTTTGGCACACTTAGCGGAAACGTCTCGGCACGCCCAGCACTCCGGCGGCTTTTTACTTTTTCTTATGTTCTTCTGGCGTTTTCCTGGTGTTTTTATTCTTAGATTATTTGTTGTGGTGCCGATGCCGACGGTGTCTTCCTCTGTCCGTCTGTCTCGCCTTAAGTCTTGCACATTTCACCCCTGAAACCAAAAACAACACCAAATCATAAAAAAAACAAATTGCAGGCTATATTCTTTCCTTAAAACTTGCATTTCTTTTATTCTTTCACTGATTGCTGTTTGTTTTTCTTAAAAAAAATAATAAAAGTTTTAAAAATCACTTAAATCTAATTTCTAATTTATTTTAAGACAAAACGGAAGAGGAAAACCTTTCAGTGCACTTTAATCCCAAAATATTTTTTATGTTTACTAAAGGTAATAATAGTTTGTGAAGGTAGCCAGGGTAATAAAAGCGCTCGTAAACACTTCTAAGATTTTAATATGCATTCCAGGCGTATGGTGATGATCCCGACGATTGAATCATGATTATCATCGATGATATTCATCATCTTCACTTGTGTAATTTGTAATTTTCAAATATTCGCTACCAGTTTCCTATTAATATCTCTCGACATGAAAATACTTTAGATATTAAATAATTTGAATATTGGAAATTCCAGCAACAATCAATGAATGAATAAATGAAAACTTTTAGCAATGCTTTTCACTCAGGTTTATTAATATAAGATGAGGCCTATTGAAGCAGAGGAGTACTCGTCGTCGCAAGCAGGTCTGAAGATCTATCTAGTGCGGAAGAGAAAAGCGGAAGTGCGGTTGGAAGCTCAGTATGTATATAGACTTGAGAGACCATTTGCGGTCTAGCACATTGAATTACATTTGCATCTATATAGAGCAAAATTCCCTATGGAGGCCCATCTCGAATTCTCCAAAGTAGAATTTCTTTCTTTCATCGTTCGTCTCAAGACGCATTTGCATCTATGTATCTTTTCCCAATCAAATTTTCAAATTCTATATCAGAATCTAAATTTAGGTTACACTAATGGATCTGTACTCGATTTAATTTTCAATCTAATAAAATAGAAATCATTTTTTTCTGAAGTTACTTTAGAGATGTTCCATTGATCCCGACCCATCGTGGTTGGGCCGGGAGCTATAAATGTATTGCAAAACTGGCACCTATATAAATCGTAGCAATGAATTAAATATAATTCAAATTTAAATAATAAAAAATTTAAATGTATGATGCTGGAATTTTGAATTTTTGCTGCTGATTGATTTATGAGAAACATCTGAGATAATTCCAAGCTTAGCGCCTCGCGACGCTTGATGGATGGGCAGTTGCAGAACATTGGCATCGAGTCTCACGCCGCTGTCTTGCCGAAAACTCTGTTTTTGAATAAAAGCGTATCTGTTTCGAAGTGCGGCGAGCCATCAAAATCCCGAACACCGTTTGGTAAGATACGTTCCGGTGCAGTTATGAATTATTGAAATTTCCATAACCGGCCGCTTGCTGATGCCCTCTCACTCCATGTAGTAAGAATTATAGCAGGTGAATGCTACTCGGCGGTGGCGGCGAGGCGGCCGTTTTTATCTACGTTTTTATTGGAATGTCACGCTTGTATGATTTATCGTTACTGTGAATGTTGTAAAAAGTCAAACAAAAACTGAATGAAGAACAAAACACGGTTTCTTCAATTATAAAAAAAAGCATCATCCAAAATTTAAAATTTAATATTGGAGGAATTTCTGCAATGCAATCTAGCTTGATTCCGGTGTCGCCGCCACCGTCTAAATTATAGAAATTCACGTCAGAAGAAGACAAACGTAATAATAATTCTTTTGATTCGCTGTCGAGCACCGGTCCCACATTTACCAAAGCAAACGATTTAATAACATGTCAAGTCGTCCGTCAAGAGATAGATGAGTAATTGAATTATTAAAGTCGAATTATGCGTGCAAGCTTGACGCGTCTCGATGCGCTTCGTTACATCTCTCTAACAATTCAACCCGTCATAACATAACATAACAACCAAACAATTTTTTTATTCATATAAACTAATAAAGTCTCTTTCTGACATAACCAAACTTGAAGTCCCCTTTGAACATAACCTCATTTAAGGGCTAGCAATTTGTAGGAAAGTTTAAAATATAAATTTTAAGATAAAACTTCTCTTGGAAAAGAAAAACCGCTGGAGGAACTAAAATGAATATTTTAACATTACAGTGGAACCTAGAGTAACATCAAATCTAGTCTTTATCTCTTTGATAGCACTCTTAACCCCTCATTTTTACATCACGTTTAGGAAGTCCACATGCACCACAATTGCACCCTAGTGTGCGTGACTAGAATAGCAGTTAAAACAGACCCTAAATTACATTTCGCCCTCTGTACGTTCGTCACAAGTTATCAGAACGAGGTTTTTGGATAAATTCAGCGGTGTTCTCTTGTAGTTTATTCCTTTCTCAGCAAAGTGCATTTTATTAACTGTCTGATGAAATACGTGCATGAAATTTGGAATTCCAAACCAGCAAACTCTTGTTCTGAAACCGTCTACGCATGCAGTCTATCATTTTCATAACTTCTGTCAATATCATACCCTTAGCTTTGTTCTTTTTATTGATATTCTTGTGGTCTGAGTATTGTACGACTTGTATTTTTGATGGAACGTCATTTCGTTTTCGGTTTGCTTTGCTTTCATTTCGTCCTGCGTCTTGGATGAATTGTTTCGTACGTGCCATTAGGACATCAGACTGGAAGTGTAATCTATAACAATATCCGTTTCTTGGGTTGTTGCTGTTACAATGTTGCGGTTTTGGTTTTTCCTTTTGTTCCATGGAAAAAACTTGAAAATAGACTTTTTGAATCGACAGTCTTGTTTGTAATCAGTCTTTTGTGAAACTGTTACGTGTGCTGATGGCAGGCACAGAATGTATCAAAACCACAATGCATCAATGTTATATTTCAAATGAATCTACTGCATGTTACCAATCATTATCAATTTATTCAAGTTTGCAGAGTTTGAAAGGTTTTATATGGAACAACCTGTAGATTTTTTGAATAAATGACTCAGAGATGATCCTTATGATTACAAAGAAAGAGTATGAAGTTGAAGAAACTTCGAAAAAGTGCATGGAAGAAGGATAAAACATGATCTTAGTAAAACTAACCGCAAAATTTCCTTCTTTGGTACCAATCTCAACTTCTTTTTCACCTGTTTCAATTCTCCATAATGCATATGTTGCGGTTTCACACAAAAACCACTACGTCAATAACAATATCATATAATAATAATTAAGCTCAAAAACGAATTTTATTTCTGACAGAAAAAAATTACTTTAGATACAAAAATTAGATACAAAAAAGTGGTGATTGATCTCGACACACTTCATCGATCGCAGAGTTATATTGATAATGTTTTGCTGGGTCGTTTTTATACGCATTCGTGCATGGCAACGAGGGTTGCAACCGGCACAAAGTCAGAATTAACAATTTGCCCGAAAGGTTCGACATTATAATCGAACAAGTCAGCCAAATCGATGCAATTTGTGTTTTGTGCTATACTATCCAAAGGTTTTTCAACCTGCAGATGTTTTTTCCTTGCTATTGGCTATTAAGTCAACTTAAACCATGTTAAATCATCTTAACCAATTTTATTTTTATTGAATCTCAAAGAAACCTCAACTTTAACGAAAAATAATAAATAAATTTAAAATGGAAATTTACCTGATTTATTTTTATTCGTTGTTGTTTTGTGTTTTAAGAGTTAAGCATCAAAGAGTAGTTTTTGTGAACGCGGAGGATAAACGAGAAGAGTTTTTTAGCGTTAGAAATACACCGGGTGGTTTGTTTTCTGAAGTTTTCTAGACATGACCACAACTGACCACATGCGCGCCGTCGTTTATATTTACATTAAGCTTGCAGAGAAACAAAGCTGGAGGTGTAACACGCTGGCCATCATCATTAAGTCTATACTGTTAGTTGCTCTAACTCTGAGCTGAAGACTGCTACCCCAGGTTACAACAATAAAAAACCAGAATAAAAGCAAAAAATACAGCTTTACCAGAATGAAGGAAGTATTAGCATCCGTAAACCTAAATAGTTTTACTCTTTACTCCTTTCGTTTTTATACTTTTAGTAATTTACCAAAGATACTAAAACTAAAGTACATACTTAAATTACTTCAGGAAAAATAAAAATGAATTGGTGCGGAAATTAAATATTTATAAATGTAATCTGAATCGACAAATTATTATTCCATCCGGATATAACCAACCACCACAATTCCAGTAAAACCAAAGAGAAAAAAGCCCAAAAATATTTTAATTAAATATTTCGTACGCCTGCCTCCGGTGTGTGGCCTAAAAAGCAATTTTTCCAATTCCCCCATGTCCAAGACAAAAAAATCCTCGCATATAAATCCAAGAGTTGTAGAAGAGACCCGAGCGGATTAATTAAAATATTTCCCATATTTTGTTGTATTATTAATAATCTCTATTATGATCACGAGAACGAATCTCGCAGTCGCTCGCATATGGAAGATTTGTTTTTGAAGTTTGATTTATTTTTGTAACAAATTACGTTGCCAGAGGAGATCGGTTTTGATTTGTGGCCAGGCGATCGTGCACGCATGGGCCGGCACAATGTCATGAGCTGAGAGGAAGCGTTTAGAACCTCTTCGATTCCTTGGGCTATCTCGTCTCAAACTTTTTACCCACCACACCGCGGTATTTATTTCTCTTCTCTTTGGTATTGAGGAAATCGAAATCAAAATCGAAATCGAAACTTAATTGAATACTAATAGATATGGGTTGGATTAAGATTATTTTTGTTTAAAAATTTTAATTGACTCTTTTAGGTTCTAATTTTGATGTAGGTTCAATCTTACAGAAGATAGATAGAAGAAGTAAATTTAAGCCGTCCCTGGTATGTATATTGGTTGAATACCAGTAAGTCTAATACCTCCACAGTATAAATCACAATTAGACAAATGTGATTTTCATCCTGCCTGGACAATTTAAGCGATTCGCTTGGTTCGCTCCGGTGCGCTCCGTTTAGATGATATGAATAACATATTGAGGTAGGAAATGGTCTGTCTGTGTCTCATCTATCTGTTTGGGATGCTTGTGATTATACCGCAACCCTTTGTTTCATCTTCTGATGATAGAGTCTTAATGACTTTCTCTGAAGTTCCTCATTATAATTCAACTTTTTGTAAATCAAAATGATTAAAATGTTAATGAGTTGAAGTTATTTATTATTATTACTGTCCAAGTTTTATTTCATTATTTCATCTTGAAAATTTAAGATCCCAGATCTAGTTTTTCCATTTTCCTTATGTCTTTCTACACTTTCGCAATTTGTTTTTTTATCCTTTTAGAAAAGCAATTTTGAACCCTCAACGAAAGTGCAGCAGAATAAAATATTTGTGAATGCAAGCCACGAACAATAATAATGGACAATTGCACTTTATGAATGAAACTTTTCTAATTTCAAACAGTTGCAAACAAGAAGCACCACCACCTTGGGGTGTAAACCTGGAAAGTTAGCGCTTGCTCGAGACAGGAAATGAATCGAACTCGATTGTGCGTAAATCTACCTGTCGATTTACAACGGAAAACTGCCCCACACATAAAGTCTCTTTGGGCAAACAATCTCGCAAACTTTGCTAATGCCAAGAGAATAAAAAAGCTATACAAAAGTACATGGCGAAACAAATCCCTGAACGCCAAAACTACTACTGATTCTGCTCTACCGGAAGCTTAGTGTAGTGTCCCTGCAACGCAATATCTTCCACATCAGGTGAAACTTTTAGGAATGTCTTTTATGTTTCATACCTGGTGGATAACTCCCGTTTCATCTCTCTTTCTATTTTTTAATAAATTCATTAAAATTAAAAACTCCCCTTTGAAAAACTTTCTTTCTAGTGATTATGGCAATAAATAAAATTAATTTCTCTGCACAGAAGGCAATTCAAAGAATTTCAAAGATTTTTAATCTCTGCTTTTCTAAAGAAAAATTTCTTCAATTGCAATAATTCCAGTTTATTTATATCCACGAGATATAATCCTATTTGGTGAGATATTCCCAACAGGCGGTGGCACAACTTCATGCCGCATTGGCGAATGTGAATATAGACAACACAACAAACACATTCGTTGATATTGCAGCCTGGGGTTGGATCCCTGGACGAACTAAACAAAATGTTGAAGTTGGAGTTGGGTGTTAGAGTTGGGAATACCACAACTTGAACTGAAAGAGTTGCAAGCAGCAGCAACATCGGCGGCGGCGAGTCTTCAATAATAAAAAACCGATGCACGGTTCACGTGCTCTATGACTCAACTCTCGACCGCCAACTCTTGTCTCCAGCTTGTGGCGAAATTGCATTTCGCTCTTCTTTCGCTTGTTTTGGCACAACATTGCCTCACGTATACTCCCTACAACCATATTTTATAATGTTTTTTGTAAAAAGAAGTTTGTACTTCAATCTTCTCTAGTTCTCAGTTCAATTTTTAATTTTGTTTCCAATAACATTATGATAACACAAAAAAAAGAAAAGACATTCGTAAATTTTATTGTTTGTTCTATGTTTTTATTTTTTGATGGATCGTAGAAGAAGTTTTAATTAGATTTTTTCGTGTTGGCCAACGTTAGTTGTCTCTTGGAAAAGCGTGGCTTCGGTAGCCCACAATATGTGAACAAAGTTTTCCGCGCTTTGGATGTCTGTACACGGCTCATGTCCTTCCCATCCCTTTCTTCCTGCCTGCCCTACGTGTGTTTTATGTTAGCCAATGCCATTTATTTACCCAGTATGATGAATCTGTTTTTGTTTTAGAACGTGGTTAGCTACACGGAAAGCAAACTGAAAAATGTAATACCACAAAAACTCGAGACGACACTTCACTTTGTTGCAGAAATGGAAAAGATGATTACTTATCCAATGTGAAAACATAATTTTAATTTTTTTGATGTGCAATATAAAAATTGTGTGGCCAAATTTAAATTGAGTTTAACTTTTTCACTCGTGGAAAATAAAATTTGTAAATTAGTGAAAATTATATTACGAAATAGGAAACACATACAATTAATAAAGTTGATGTTTTTTATCAGTTAATGACTTTTTTAATTAAACTTTATACAATTTGCAATTAGAATCAATGGAAATGGTAAACAACGCGTGTCGCAGACATGATATAATCAATCCCAAATAAAAAATAAAGAAAATGAACAAAATCCAATTTTTAAATTGCGACATTCATTTGTCAGCTGCAATGCAGTGCAATGCTTGT
The DNA here is from genome assembly GCA_030556245.1 of Falagria sp. GC000072. Lineage (NCBI taxonomy): Eukaryota > Metazoa > Arthropoda > Insecta > Coleoptera > Staphylinidae > Falagria > Falagria sp. GC000072. The sequence goes on along the minus strand of JASKGN010014322.1, from coordinate 6,405 downwards.
GAAACGATGCGACTGCAACTGCAAAATGAATGTAATTAATTTAATTATCGACGGATGCAAACGTATGCACGCACAAACACGCATTTTAACGTAAATTATAAATTCTAAATTGTACATTGTACATGTAACTTGTAAATCATATCCTATTATTATTCCAATCAGGGGTGTACTTGTTAAAATTCTTGAAAAATTAATTCGAGATATTTCCAAATGTTATGGTAAACTTTTTCATAATAATATTATATAGTTATAAACATTATCATAAATTAGCTATTAAAATGCAAAAAATGAGAAAGAAAAGCACTTGATTATTTCGTAACAAGTAGAAGAAGACTCAAGGTGATTTCGTCGAAGACCAAAATCGTTTTTAGTTGCCATTACGAAATATTAAACGTTTATTGCGCTAAGTGCTGCCGCTACTGTCCTACACGAAATGACCAAATGCTACCTCGGTTAAAATGTGAAATTATGTGTTGCGTGGACAATGCGATACGGCTCATAGCTGCCATTATTCGTTATGGATGCGTGACGGAATGCCCTCACTAATTAATTGGAAATTCGGCGTTGTAAACCCACGCCAAATAATAACCAGATATATTTATTGTGCAATCAATGTTTATATTATTGCTAAAAATTGTCAGTTTTAAATGGCTTTTATTGCCTATCGATTTAATTTTAATTTACTCAAAAAATAGAAACAAAAATTTAAATAGAAATGCATATTTTGTTTTTAAAATTCTTTTAGTTTGTGACAGGAGTTGATTAAGTTAATGACAATAATGTAGTACTAATTGGACGTGTCATTAGAGGGTTGATTACAATTCTTGTTCAATTATAGCTTGTCTAAAGTGCATTCCATTTCACCAATTTCAAAATCTACTGACATTCTATACTTCCATTGTCCTCAGTTTTGTTTTTAATTTTTTCATTAGTGTAATAATAGAGATGTCATAATAAGCAAGTGCAATGAAAATTGTCATGAATTTAGTAACATGAGCTGTGTAATATGTATCACTATGTTATTAACTTTCAGATTGTTTGCATTCTTTGCTTTTATATTAATTATTTTAATGACCATGAATTTAAACTAGAAATGCCAATTTATAAAATTCAAAATGTAACTAAGCATTTGTGAGGTTTGTGATGTTATTAGTCAACGGACAATCAAACACATTAGACGAAGGTTGAATAAAGTTGAATGCCCACAGAAATTCCACAATTTGGAAACGTGTAAAAGTTAGACTCACCTTCGTTTCGGATATTATTCCAAGTTGATCCCATTCAAAGGCGAGTTTTCAATCAAAGTTATTGGCAAGTTCCGTCCCTTTTAGTGACGCTTGATGTTCCGACCAGAACATTGTTCTGTTCCGATCGTGGGTCACATTGTATTCTTTGACTGCTTCGTATTCCACACACGGGGATCTCACTCGCCGCCAAAGCAAACACCTTTCTTCTGCTCGGTTGATATTGGGACGTGACGACCATCCCCAGCTTGCATTCAGCTTCTTATTATCCTCGTTGACAAATAGACTTGGACAATGCTTCTCTCTGGAATTTTAGAGGTGTGTGGTCAATATAAACATTGTCACCCTTGTTCTATTTTTAAGAAATAAAAATTCTAGGGATTCTTAAAAACTTCTGCGAAGAAATAACAAAATTCCAGAGAGAAATATGTTTAATGTAAATCAAGGAAAGAAAAGTGGGCAAATAATAAATTAAGAAGAACTCATTTTCCGAGTGGAAGAGCGCGTGCCCTTGATGCTCGTCAAGAGTTATAACTAGCTAACAAATCCTTGGAAATAATCCCATCGTAGAAATTGCCTTTTCTCAGTTTTCTCTACAACTTCAACTCAATTTCTTTTTTCTTCTCCGGCAAAATAAATAAAAACAAATTTCTCAATGCTACAAGTTTTCTGTTTTTTTTTTAATTTTCTTTTAAATCCACCCCTGAATTTTAACTTTTAAAGTTAAACTCTAGCAATGCAAAGGACAAATAATACAAAACCCCGATTTATACTAATGACATTGCCAACTGACATAATAAGGATAATAAGTCTTCTCGGTTTCTTTAGCCGTAATAATAATTGTGACAATCTTTTCCCCCTTACGAATTCTGATTCTTATTCATTTATTGTTTGCTTGTTTATACAAATTGCCATTGCTGTTTGTGCTTATAGTCCAGGTGTCATGCCAAAATTTTAAGAAACAGTTTCACGCTGCATTGAAGCTGAAATTCAGGTGTTGGATGAATGAAATTCTCTAGACATATATGAATGAACACGTCAGGACAATGGGAGTAACACCTAGTGAGGTAAAAATTCAGACTTGAGTAGACTTACGCCTGACAAGAGTCACAGAGTCTTTGAAAAAGATTCTTTGCAATAATGCGATGCGTGCTTAATGAATTTCACAAACAGTTTGCTTCATCCAATTTTTTTTCTCTTAATTTTTTAAAATATTTTTTGAAATAATAGAACTGGATCTGTCAATAAATAGATGGGCATGCACTCTAGCAATTAGTTCTAGTCTAATAACAATCCTCTGGCATTAACCGGGTCACATAGCAAACATGCATAAATATAACTTAGTGTAAGCATAGTTAGCATGAGAGCAAGCAAATCGAGTCTCTATATCTCTGTGGCTTCGATCTTGTGGTATATTATTTACGACACGAGATTCTCCTCGCTTGCATGCACTTTGAATGCATTCTATCAAAATTAGCACATCCCCGCGCTCAGCACTCTCAGTTACAGTAACAACCTAGTGCAACTGGTATTAATGCAACTGGAACTGGCACTGTCGTTTGGGACATTTCAGATATATGCAAGCATTGCTAATGCTAATGTTCCTACTCATATTCGTCACAGTGTATAATAGTTGGTCCTTCTCATCCCATCTGGATTTCAATCCATTCCTTGCCATTAACAGACACTGAGGATTTTCCATGTGAGGGAAGGCTTAACATGCTTAACATGGGTTCATATTTTAAGGGAGGATGAGATGTCCTCAGAAATGGCAACTGCAGGACATAACTACAATTGAAAAAAATGAGGCACTATTTAAATCTTTTATTCTTTGATATGGTGTTTAAATATGACGCGTGTTGAGCTGTTTAAACTAAAAGCAAATATTAAAATCCACCCTTGGTCTGTGCAGAATTGAAAAAGGGTCTTGGTTCTAGTACAACTTTTAGACATAACCAAGTATTTAATCTACCAATCTCAAACTTTAAAGTAAACTAACTAAAGGTGTTTTCTACAAGATCATAAATTAATTCCTTTTTTCTTCTTGAAGCTTTCGTGCAAAAGAATATGGGACATGTTTCTTGTGCCATGTCCTCATGTCCTCATGTCCACATGAACAACCCTACCTCATTTCATCCTCCTTTCACAATTTGTGTACGATACCATTATGCCATTATACAAGTACCTACGTATTATATAAACTATACAGATATATTTCCACGCGAAGCTTATTTGTATGAGAATAGAATATAATGTGTGAGGACATCCATGTGTGAAATCACAGCGTGTGCGTGGGTGATCTGTGGCGGTGCGGTACAGCAGATGAGGACATAAATCGTTGGCACGATTTAGAGCCTGCCGCCGTTCTCGCGCTCGCATAAATAAGTGCAATAAATGTGTTCGCTTTGTTGCGCCCTGGTGTGTGTCGCGGATAAATAATGCCTTCGAGGGCCATGTGCCCGTCATTGCAAGACAACTGGAGATAGACATGATGGGGTTTTAGACTTTGCTATTTCAGTTTGAATATTTGATGAAGTTCTTGTCTTTATTTACATTTGTTTGCTGGAAGTTCAAGTTGAAATTCAGATTTAATCAAGATCGGGAAGATATTATGGCCTTTGGCGACAATTTAATTTTAGTTTTGGGTAATAACTACTGAAAGCAACATGGCCGACAAGGAAATTGATGTAAAGTGTTTTTTTTTTATATTTGAGCATTTAGTAAGTTGTTTGTAGGATGAGCTTATTATAGGGGTGTATTTCCTGTGTTTTTGTCTGCTTCGTTTCCAGACAGGCGACAAATGCGACGTACGCATTTCTATACAAGGGATGCATAACCTTAAACTTAGTTTAGACACCCATAGAACTCATCTCCACAACGCAACGGATATCTTATCTACCTATATCTTTATGTACATATTATAGGTATTTACCTCTCGATATATATAACCTTAGTCCTTGTATCTATCCCTAGTATATCCTCTTACAAATCCGCCTATTCTTATTTTTACGTTTTTAGCGATCTGATCGCACAAGGGATGAAATAAATAGAAAAAACTTTTGGCAAAGTTTCGAGTTTTATCAAAGAAGACTACACCAGGAGGAGGCAAACGAATGCGAGGGTTGGAAACGCTGAAGAAGCGGTTTCTTTACAGGAGCTAAAGCAGGGCGTTACTGTTATAAAATATAAATAAGTTTTTATTGTTGCGCATAAAGCACGGGAAGTTTTTAAGTTTTTTTTTCTTTTTCCTTTTACGTTTTGCTTCTGTGGCTTTTGCTACTGATTGAAGGGTATTGTTAAATAATCTTCAAGTTTCTATGGGTGGAGGTATATTTTTTAAGAAGAAAAGTTTACTGGATTTATAAAGGAGAAATGAAATTTAAATGATGATATTTACAAAGTTCCTCAATTAATTAAAACATGTACACTTTGATATAGAGATACTTAAAGTTTGGTTTACATATCCCGGAAGTAATAGTCAATGGATATCCAGTCTTCATTAACATAGAATTCCGGATATAGTACCTGTTTACTTATTTAGGTGAATGATAATAACACGCACTGAACGAAAAGCTAAAACAGCAAAGCGTCATAATTAACAACGTACATTGTTTCGTTTTCAACTGTGACAGGAAACTCGGAACCGCCTCCGACTCCACTTCCACCCCGTGTCACGTTAATGGCATATTAATGAATACGCCAACAACAAACGAGAAGCTTTTTCGTCCAATTTTGTACAATCGTGCGAAGAAACATGCTTTTATCTTGTTATTTACACGCGTTTATTCATAAACGCTCAAATCATAAGTTCTAATTATTATAAAACCTTGAATTCGGATAAAATGTATTCATAAGCTCCGAACACTCTCATTCATAATTCCTTGATTTTAAAGAGATTATCAAACACGAGGGAGGATGAGAACAGATAACAGGAAGCGGATTAATATGAAATGTAAACTTGGAAGAGAGAAATTCTTTGAAATCCTTAAAATTACAACATCGAAAAATTAATTTGTTTAATTAAAAACAAAAAAAAATAAAAAGTAATTTTCAAAGAATGTAATTCCCCCCGTTGCTCTTATAATTTATTAAATTAAATTCAATAAATTAATTAACACATTATGCCCAGAGCTTATGCTGATACCAGAACAAAAGAAAACAATAAAGTTTGTTAAAAACGGGCCGCGAATGCTGCGCTTCATTAAGCCTAAAGTAGCCAGATACAGAAGCCGAACGAAGAAGAAATAGCTACAGCAGACAATCCAGAAAAAGTCGAACAATATTAATTACACAAATTAGGAATTAAGGAAAATTTCCTCGTCGTTTTCGAACTCGAGCCGCTTTCTTAATTAACAAGGGACGTTGTTTACGATAAGCGTGTACCTCTAGCAGAGTGCCCAGCACTCTGCCGATTGGAAGCGTTAATTAGCATCGACTCTCAATCTCTCACAGCAACAACTTCTCCACTCAACTTTTAACAATGCAACAAAGTAAACGTGCAAAGAAAAAATTATAGAAAAACAGATTGGTTTAATGAAATACCATAATCACATTATAAGATTAAATCCAATATAATAATAAAGATAATTTACTTCCACTTTACTTCCGAAATTCATTTGTATCCAATGCATATCTTGGAAAGGAGTAATTCCATTTAATAGTTTCATATCCGGACTTACCGGACGAAACTATTGTTAAATACTTAAGTATAGCACCAACTTCCTAAGGTTTTTACCTGTTCGCGCATTTTAGACTGGTCTAGACTGGTTCCTCACCGGTAATTAACTATATTGCTTTCTTTCCGGCCCTTACTTAATCCATCACCTAGGGCATCCCAGGTCATACAAATAATTATAAATAAATAACAAGCTCACTTCATGTTTCGATTCATTCATAAAGACTTACTCGAAGGGCACACATCGGAACGAAAATTTTACTAAACTTCAAGTTTTTCAATCTTCATAATACAAAGTGAGAATTTATTCTAGTGTTGATACATTTCCCAAGGAATAATTTTAAATTAAAAATGTGTGATATAAAAAGTGTACAGTGGTTAGTCATTATCAGTGTGAGTTTGTGCTATCAGCTGGTATATGGTGAGAATAACAATTTCAACAAGTTGCTCAAACAACGAGGGAATATTGCACAATGTCGAGCTTCA
>JASKGN010014314.1:0-33610 GCA_030556245.1 Falagria sp. GC000072 | reverse complement strand
CTCTCAAAGGTTGCAAACTTAAACAACTTATTAAAAATTATTTAGTAATTATACTTTTAATTCTAAAATCACCTAATTTCCCTTAAAATGCTTTTAACTTCCTATATCCATAAAGAAGTCAACGATGAAATGAGGAAACGAGCTACATAATCACATTACTTTCTCCCCGTAAATACGCCTGGGGTAATTAGAGTTTTGGCAATTTTTAATTTGAGTTAAATATAACATGAGCTTGGAACTGGTAACATAGACTAAGGCGCTTTCTCTGTCTATCCCTGTAGAAGGTTATTCAGTGAAAATTTATTAGTTAAAAAACGTTCCCAGCGTTGGCTGGCTGCTTTACTCTGAAGCTCAATATTTATTAATGCAAACTCGTATACTCTAAAAAGTTGGGAACATTTAAAGTTTTTAATTGGTTGCTGGAGCTCAACTCACTCAACCCTTCTCGAGCCAGGAATATAAACACGCGACAAAACGTTTACTCATTTGAGTACATGTCGTCGACATTTTTGATATTGTTAAATTTGGAAAGCTAAATGAATTTTATTTACAAACTAAAATGTTATTGGCCTAAATTAGCTAGAACATTTTGAGAAAAAAATATTTTCTTTGTCTTAAGGGAATCCCAAGTTTAGTTTCCTGTCTGATCCTACTAATCAAGTCTTTCTTTCGCAATATAGCTAATGCATATCCTTCCAGTCAAACAGAACTCTCAAGTTTGTAGAAATCAAAAGCAATTTCATCGGTTTTCCGTTTTTCAACCATAATTGGAAAGAAGCGAGGGTTGCTACTGTTCAGCATCCTCCTTTTCATTCATAAAGGAAATAAATTAAGAATTAACATTACTGATGAGATTTTTATGTGCATTCGCGACTCGTCGCTAAAGATATAAATTTCCACATCGGCGGAAATGACGCCACCGTTGCTGTCGCCAATGGCGGAAAATCTAAAAGATTAATAGTAAATTGGCTTTCAGATTGTAATCAAATCAAAAGCGAGAGACAGAGATGCTGATCTCTGAGCGGGGAATAAAAATCACTCCTTAGGTTGATCTCACATACAAATACAGTGTGTCAGAATTGCTTGAAAATTTAATATGCTGAATAAAAACATAGAAATGTGAACGTAGGGTAGATTTGTGTAGAAAAAGAAATAATGTAATGTTGAATATCATCCAATTCAGTAGGCGAGAAAAAGAATGGAAACGGTTTTCATTGCATTTTTAATTTTGCACACGAAAAGAAACGCGATGCTTTCACAAATGAACAAAAAATTGAGAGAACCGTGGGAGTAAAGCAAAGAGAGAATGATGACTAAAAACCTGGAAACGTTTTGGGGTCTCTATGCAGATAGCGGGGATGATATAAATCTGCTCATGGAGTAGAAGGTTCCTATATAAATATGTCATATCAAACGTCGAAAGAAACGAGCCTGAATAAATGCGAACGTATGGAACTCGACTGCAAACATATGGATGGAGGTGGATAATAAATTGGATTAAAATATGTCAAAAAGGAACAAAATTCAAAAAGGACTGGTATCCAAGTGCTGACATTGGAGTTTAAAAATGATATCTTTAGTGGAAAAAAATCCTAATTATTTCCAAATTAAATTCTTCCAGAGAATCAAATTACTCGTGAAAAATTCTGTTTTCTTTTTATAATAAATAGATTAAGATGTAGTAGCTCCTCTCTTGTTTTTGTTTATGTGAAGTAGCTACTAGGTGATGGCGTCAAGTTCAACTATTGAGAGTTCTAACACCTTAGGGATGTGTCAGTTTGAAATGGGATATAAACATGAGAAACTCATTGAGCTAAGTAATAATCTAAACATCAAAGCGGGAAAATGCAATTAGAATCCTGGATGATTACTTGTCTCTGCATATATTGTGACCTAAGCTAGTAAACTCACACTATGTCTCCACATTCAATCATGGTTCTATCGGTTGACACTTAATACAAATGCTATTTAGTATACATTCCTGATTTAGTATTTGTTAAGATATATTGGACAAGTTAAGTTATAGACGAAATAGAATTACACTATCTCTGGAGAGAGTATCTGAATGAACACTTGATCTTCTATATAATTTAGAATAATGGTTCTCAGATTATCACGTATCAAGTAATTGTATTGATTTACAATTCTTAAGACAGAATCTTAAACTTCAGCAGTCTGCTTTTCAACAATTCAATTACCAGAAACATCCCTAATAATGAAAAACAAAAACTGCCAGATGTCCCACACGTGCAACTAATATTTTTCTTTTTTCTTTATCCTTTTTCTTTCGTGTTAGTTTTTGGACAATTACAACCACTAGATTGTTTCGTTTCCTTTTGTCCGGTGTTAACCTCTCTAACTTTGCCCTTTTTTCAGTTTCCTTCTCTTGCCCTCTCTGTATTTCTCTATCTCTACTTCGTTTAATGTTTTATCGTAAGGTCACCTTTATTACTTTATATAACAGAGTTTAATCTCAGCGGCGGCAGCAGCGCCCGCTTGTAATATAGAAAGGATAAATAAACCTACGCCGAACGTATATGGTCTCACTCAAGCTATAGTATCCTAGGAGGCGATGTGGTAGCAGGAGGAGAATCCCAGTCGGGTCGCATCTGCCGTACGACCTTGTTAACTGAGTTCGGGTTTGACCGCACCAACGTCTACTAAATTTCCTTTTCATTATTAATCTGCGAAGCGAACCTCACCCCGAACTCTATCCTCCATCGCCAAACTAGTAGCTTCATAGAATCTAGTGCACTAGTTCACAAGTAATGATATTTTGTCTTTTATCTTTGTTGCAGTACCTCCCCAGAAACCGAAAATATTCGATGAGAAAGGTCTAGAGGTGGAAAATCGGGCTGGACCATATGAGGAAGGTGGTGATATGAAACTCAGTTGTATTGTCACTGGAGGTAAGAAATTTCTTCTTTTTCTTAATTAAAATTTATTTTGGAAAAACTTTGTTTAGATATTTGTAAGATTTAGTAAAGTTTGAAACTTTATGCATATCATAGATTCAATTACTATAATTAATTTGGACATTGTTCAATGGAAAGCTATTGAGCCCCATTGACAGAGAGGATGAACAGGACAAAATTAATTCACTGTTATACGGTTGCATACTGCTTATATGGAGGAAATTGTATTTTAATTAATTTACGGGTAGCATCTATAAATAATTATATCATCCGCATTCACTTTATAACCTGGGCCCGAGTAGAACTGTGGTAGGATTCTGGAGTACTTCGAAGGCATACAACCAACCGACAACAAATGACTCCCTTCTCGTCTACACATACACACATACACTATTATTTATTTAATCGTGCAATTAACCTTCGCACACACGCATTACATTCCCACAAAACGCATTTCCCACTCGTCCCACAAAACCACAACACTTTACACATCACTTCAACACGCTCTTTGAAAAATAGATGTGTGAAAATTTCAAAGCAAATGAAAACCCACTATTTATTTATTTATAAATATAAAGTCCAAAGAAATAAATAAAAATATTATTTTCAGTCTAGAAAATATTTCAAAATTAAGAAAATTTCTTAAAGTGTACGAACATTTATAATTTAATAAAAAGTTGCATGTTGCCATTTTCCTTATATATTTAGTTAGCTAGCTAGGATAACCAGAAAGAGAATTTCATGAAGATCCTAATGGCATTTAACTTGATTAAGAAATTTATGAGAAAAGTTTGCAACATTTTATTGCCACGAAGCTTAACAACAAATACAAAATAAACAGCCTGCCTAGTTTGAGTTTAGCAAAAATGAAAATTCCAATTTCACAATATGTCCGCCAATCCCAACTTCTTGCACACCTCTCACGTTTGCAATAAAGTGTCCATGAAAACGACACCGAAAGTAACCTAACGAAACAAAGCTATCAGCTTCCCGCTTATCCAGCTAAAATTTACTTTCAATCTGCCCTTCGGGTGTTTTAAATAAATATTTCTAGAGGCCTAACCTGAATTAAATTTTGCTGTTAGTTTTATTATCTAAATTATCCGCAATAATGTGTCCTACGTTCTCTGGCCGCACTTTCGGGACCACACGTCCTGAGCACGTATTCAGCAGGCTTTTATAATAATCCGAAAGCAACTTTTGCTTTAGTAACCACCGGTGCAATAGCTACCAGTTTAGGTGTGCGTGGGGTTTGGTTAGATATACATCGGTTTCCCAGCTCAGGGGTGGCATGGTGCTGTTGTCACGTATGCGAGTCCACTTAGTTACTTACATGGCATATGAGTTCCCTAAGGAGTGTGCACGTTCACCTCGTGTGCACCAACCATAACCAGGAACGCGTCGCGTTATAATGTCTGTATATAGAAAGGAAGTTAGAGCAGTGGAGCAAATCCGCAGCTATGGACGCAGGGATAGTTGGGATAAAAGAATGAGTGCAGGTGGTGGAAGGCAGAGGTCATGCTCTATATCACCTTTGTACTGCATGTGCACGGACATCTCGTAATGACCTAAATTATTTACAACCAATGCCAATTGCGGTTGGGCTTTTCTAGGCTTTACCTCTTTGAGAACGTAAGATGGGAGGACTTCCAAAGAAGGAAATTGAATATTTTATGTCTTTCTAGTTTACTCTGTCTGTAACCTATTTCTTTAATTCCTGCTTCTATGGAAACTCTGTAAAAATTTACACAATTTTATTCTTTGCTTTTTCCGACAATTTATACAACAAATATTTCAATTAAAATTGACAAGGCAATTCAAAACCACATGGCACATAAAATACCTACTTCCCATTTACATATTTCATTTGAGTTTTAAATTACCGCGGCAATTCTTGTGTTCAATTTTGAATGTACACAACAATCAGACTACAGGAGTAGCACCCGTTGGCAATACTCATAGCTCGACTAATTAATTAAACAGAACTTTTAATTATTATTAACTACCATTACTTGAAGCATATTTGATAACGCATTTGCACTCATCCATCCACCATTCGTTTACTCAGTCGTTCGCATCCAGTAAGCGAGTAACTTAATTTATCATCGGTGCGCCGCGCGTGGATGGTGCTCATTAACGGGCTAATTGTCTCTTTACGTTATTAAAAGCGCCATTAGTTTGCCGACCAAAACTTATAATTCGTCTAATTAGCCACTCACTACTAGTTCAAATCAAAAAGTTCGTTGGTGCTTTTGGAACTTTATTATTATAGCTTAACATATTCCATGCTGCAAAAACATGAGCTTAATTAATATAAATAAGTAAACATTGAATTACATATTTGAATATGTATAATATAATGAAAACAGGTCTGAGAATAGGGTTAAAAAAGGAACATCGATTGCAAAGTTAGTGAGCACCATCTCGTTGAAACAATGCCCACTCGGATATTTATTGGTAGTTTGGTGTCGAAACTAAAAGTTTTAATTGCCGTCTGTCCGTTGCGAACACTCGTTTTTATTGTGTGAGAGAATTGTGGATGATGATGATGCAAACATTCCAAAATTCCATTCTGAACCAATTTGGCTTCCAACACGAACAGCGTTCCTACTGTCGCTATCCATGAGCAAAACTACCTCTTGTTAATTACTTACAATATTTCAACAAAAAATCTTGTTTGTTCTCTTTAATTAAAAAACGAAAACCCTAACGTTCCCCCAATGCATAGATATTTTCAATGCTGCAGCGTTGATAAAAAACCTATCAGGATGAGGAATGCGAGTTGCTGTTAATTACGTTCTTCAATTAATAAATAATTAAACAGGTCCCGGAGAAAATTTAAATGGGAGATGGGTTTGGGGGTTATCTATTGTTTCGAGTGAAAAACAGGAAATGGAATTGGGGGAATGGAAATAAATGTTTAGAGATATTTGGTTTGGGGAGATGTTCAACGATAGTTCAAAGCAAACTCGCTTTTTGTTGGAGTTTCTTGTGTTTTGTGGATAGGGGGAGCTTACTTACGAGCGCGTAATTCAAGTTTGTTCATTTGTGGAGGATGTAATTCAGGTAGCAGTGGTGCTTTTCGCGGAGTGGAGATGTGTATACAAATTAAATTGAAGTTGGGATGGGATGAGATGCGATGGTAGAAAGGGGAGCATTTCTCTTATATTACATTAGAGCATTTCGAATTTGTAAGACAAGAATACAATAGAAGTCGTTTGGGTACTGAGAGCATAAGATCCTAAAGTAAATTAAAATTTCATAAGTTAAGAATATCTAATAAGGTATTATCAAGTAATCATGTCTAGTGATTATCATTAAGAATTTTGTTGTTTTGAAATTTTAAAATATTTTTTTCTGAATACATACTGTATAAAACAGAAGAACATTAGTGTCGGAAATGATAGCGACGCTTCTTCGGAATTAGGAATGCGCATCTGTTTCTTATATATAGAGAATTGTAAATTGAAGAGTAAAGGCAAAATGGGATGGGTAATAGATGTGTGATATTGCAAATGTTAGTCTGTGGATGATACAACACTAGAGAGTGTGTTTTATCCACGTTAACTAGCTTCAGGAATTTCACTGCATTTCACCCCATCTTCAGCTCCGACAACAATTTTAATTACTTCTCGCTAATTAAAGAATTTCTCGTCTACGAGGTGTTATGTGTAGGAGAACAATAAGTACTCATCCTGATCATTGTCCCAATACATCCAAAAATTCTTTATAAAAGTTATGAGAAGGAAACACATCTACAAGTTATCTAACGACTTGGAAACTGTCAACACATTCATTTTATATATTTGACAAAAGAACTGCAACTTTAAAAAGACAAAATCTTATCTATCTTCTTGAAAAATGTTACCCTGTAAATATAATGGAGTACCCTTGAATACAAAATAAAGTGGCAAAAAGAAAAACTGAAACTAAAATGTCGTGAACACCATAAAGCGACGAATAATTATCACCTTTGTGAGGGTAGATAAGATAGAATGGAAGAAACTCTGACAATATAACCACCTCCTTAGACTCATTCCCCAACATATATATTCTGTAGCCCACCTCACCTTCACCACCGACCAGTGTGATAAGCGGCGCCCTCTGGATTAAAAGGCACATACACAGCACACGCCCGCCGAAAACGTAATGGGGCGGCATGCAATATTTCACTCGAATAGTCCTTCTCCGAGGATTCTACTTAAGCACTACTCCTCGCGAAACGGGGCTATGGCTTAAAACAGAACCATTAGGCTCGAGCAAAACGCATTCCGTGGTAGCATGCAATGTTAGCATGCTATTCGCATGCATTATGAAACCTCTAAAAGTGCTTGCTACTTTCATCTAACCACGCAAACCCTCTCCCTTTAATTTATCCTTGCAATTTTAATTTCAAAATTTTCAATGGGTTTCCGTCCGACTCAAATCATTAAAAACTAAATCAGAAAAAAGTCAAATTCATCGACAGCATGTCACAGATTGGGCAGTGACAGCTTCAAAAACGACTTCAACATTTCAACTCGTCCATTATTCATCCTGCAGTCTGAATCTGCTGCCGGACGTGATTCCTATGTGTCCGCTTGTCCGCCTCCGGTCGGCTGTCGAGTCGTTCGTTGGCGTTATTGATTGCGCATTTTTCTTGTAAGTGAATCGCTTCCTTTGTTTGTTCCAGGTAAACCAGAACCTATCATCAAATGGTGGCGTGGAGAGAAGCTGATCGATTCACTGGACACGCGCTCCGGTTTTCAAAATGTTCGTTCCAACCAGCTGGTCATCAAGAATCTCCAACGGTCTGATCTCCACGCTGGTTTTACTTGTCAAGCATCAAACAATAACATTAGTCAACCTGTTTCTGCTACTGTGACTATAGATATTAACTGTAAGTATTACTATTTTAATTGGGTGATAAATAATGGGTCTTTTGCACATTTAAGCAAAAAAAAAAGATTTAGTTAACAAAGAAGAAAGAGGTGTAAAAACGAATTGTGTAATTATAGTTTAATTCCACTTGTTCCGAGTCTAGTTCTTTGACTTTGGTTTCACCATGAAACTAAATAATTCATTCGATTCCGGAACAATTAACATGCCACCATCCCCAAGGCAGACACCCACGAACACGGTAGCCGTGTCGCTAAAACTTTTCTTGTTTTTCGACCACCACAAATGTCGCTAGAGGTACTTTACGCTTCCGTAGAGGACAATCTTTACTGTGTTCAAAGTTTCTGCTACCAATGAGGAACCAAATAATTTAGAGATTAACTTCCAAAGAAGTTTGGGCTTTCTGCCGATTGATAATATCACAATTCTAGATTATAAATAAAAGATATAGATAAACAATAGATAATGAGAAGAGGTAGAAAATGGTTAAAAGATAAAAACTCATTAATTTTATAAACGCCAGCTGTATCAGAAAGAAGCGAAAGTAAATAATACATCTGTACAACAATCTAAAAAAGTAATTAGTGACACAGGAGTATTTTCATTAGAACTGAATCTTCTTCAATTCCAAGTTAGGAAAAGCACTGCGTAAGCCTTGCGGGTGGTTTCGAAAAAAGCAACAATTAGAACCAACGTTGGTAGGACGTATTTCTATGCTCGGTTGGAGCTGAAATTGTGAAATAGGAAAACCCATTCCGCAATCTGGCACCTCGCCTTCACTGTGCTGTTATTATTCCATCCGACGCAGCATATGCACAGCGCAGCATTTTGTTGTCCAGCAACGACCACCCCCGCATACATCTCTGTATGCTTTCCGCCACTACCACTGCGTGTGTCCGTGTGCATTAATATTTATTGCACACTTTAATCTCTGTCACGTATCCGTAATCCGGTAAACATGAGACCGCGCCACCTATCGCGATAATTTTCGTTTTGAAAAATTGCGCATTATTTATTCCTTTCTCGCGCGGTCGCATTGCATCGGCTTGACCTGCAGCTCTCGTAACCGGAAAAGAGATGAATGGCGTATGAAAAACGAAGAAGCGGATATTTTTTCAGGGTAAATTCAGTAAATTTGAATAAATTGGGAGGACACCACCATGTTAGCTGGTAATTTATTGTTTATACATTACATAGGGCACAGGTGGATTCAAAGGTCTTAGTGTTAAAATCAATTAAATGAGGTCGTTTAGAAAGTGATTTTTCATTCCAGTAAAAAAAGTAGAAAGTTTGAAATAATTTCCAGAAATATTTTCTAAATTTAAGTTGAAAAGTAAAATTCTTTATGACTAAATGGGTTGTCATTTTAACATATAACCAAGACATACTTTCCCGGTACTCGTGTCGGAAATATTCCAGTCGGCTTAACTTGAACATGATGGTCTAACAACCATACCTCCACCTCCATCTCCACTTACACCCAGAACGACTTCCAGTATCCAACATCCTGCATATCCGCTTTTCGCCGCTTGTCGAACGACATGCCGAATCCGTCCGACTAATCTGCATAATGGCTCGTGAATATTGCCAACCATGGGTAGCCGGGTCCACGATTGAAAACAGCACCCCAAGCCGTAAATTATATTTTCTGGTGGCGCAGCCTCGAACCTCAACTCCAGGATGGAAGTAAAGTCGACTAGAGAGCAGTATTCGATCGTTTGAATATCACCCAGGTTTGGATCCACTGCCAACCGCAAAATTCAAACTGAACTCCGGATCCGGGCAAAGTTGTCCCGAATAGTTACATCTACCTTTGTAGTCGCATAAAATATTCGACGGACATACAAAGTCGTCTAAAATATAACAATACATTGTAGTACCTACCACCTGGCTTGCAATTAGTAAAAGCTGAAGAGCTGTTACCTTGGGTGAAATTTTATTCCGGATGGATGAACGCGCGGTCAGCAAACGCCGGTTTTCCATTAGCGGAAAGGAAAATAGAAAAGAAAAGGGAAAAGCTGTGACAAACTGTAAGATATTATATTTCCAGGCGATGCAGACTGTTACCACTTAGGCCCGGTGTGACACGTGCGACAAATTTAAAAAGCGTGTTATCCGCGAGCCTCGCGAACACAAAGCTCCGAGAAATATCTACTTGGATTACTTTTTAAATTAGATATTTTCTGGCATTGTGCTGAAACTTGTACTCGCACTGATGTTGGAGTTGAGGTTATACTCAGAGCTTCTCTACTCTGGTGGGTTTTCCGCTTTTGGCATGAAATAGATAAATCCACACTCAATTTGCTTTGCTTCTACCAGTTTTATTCGTTCATATCTGTATAATTTTCTGTAACTCCCTTATACTTTTCACTTGAATTGAAAACCTCATCTTCGCAAAGAAGTTACAATGAATTGCTAAGAGATGATATAATTAATCAACTCGTCAAAAAATGTTAACAGGACATTTAAAGTGAATAAGAAAATTTTAACAAAAAAAAAGCTTATAAAATTTTAGTAATTCCTCTTAAGTTTTTCATCACCATAAACTTTGCTTAAATGTAACTCCAGTGGAGTATTTCGCAAAACTACAAATTATTCGCGTAATTATCTTATTACTTACTAATTGTATACATTAGAAAATATTAAAGCACTCGCAACGACCTAATTTCCCATTCCCCTCCCTTCTGTATCCTTCCCATTTCCACAGTTTTCATACTTGTACCAGTACGAGACTTCAAACAAAACTTACTACAGGAGAGAAAAGTTTATAACGAGTTGCCGTTAATGTGCTTTCCTAACTTCCTCTCTTCTCGTTTCGTTTCGTCTCATCGTCATTACTAGCAATTGAGATGCCCGACTTGAATGTCTTTACCATCCTCGTCATCGCTCAGATTTAATCCTATTACATTCAACTGAATATATTACACTTTTTGTAAATCAATATTTAAATGAAATTGAATCAGTGACAAATGTTAGTGTTGCTAACTTGCAATAAATATCAACGCGAAGTGTGCAGAAATAAATCGCAAGTAATAACCCTTATCGATAGACTAATAAATGTGTGGGAGGGCAATCTTATTTCTTCGAACGAGTGGGTATGAACGAAACACTCTCTAGGCTTTAAGGTCTGGACCCCATTTGGAATTTATTGGCAACCTTTTTCTTTTTCATAGATGGAGGGATGAATATGAAGATGGGGAATTTGTAGAAAATGTTGGGTTTGCGAAATGTCGATTAGAATTTTATACTTTTATGTTACCATTCAGTGTAGACTAATAACTTGCCTTTGGTATAATCAAATCCCCGATGGACATAATATATCGGGTCTATGTAATATCCAAGAACGATTGAAGGGTTTATAGAAAATATTAATATTTACCAAATAAAAAAAGTTTTGAATAATTTGTTATGTCAACAACACTAACAGAATCTGCATGAAGATGACAGGCAAAAGTATGCCTTTGGATGAGCTGTTTGCAAAACATATTTCTCGATTCATGACATGATGAAAAACTACGCCTGGACTTACACAGCACACGAAATGATGCATAGTATTTAATAAGCCGTCGTTAATACAGTTTAGCAGAATGAAATAACTATTTAAGCTCTCTTGCTCCACGAAGCTTTAGCATACCGGACGTTTGAAGGCTATGTGTAGGTTGGCCACTGCATTACAATATTAATATTCATGAGGCGGCCGCGCGAAACTTGCATATCTCACATGAACTTCCCCATTTTCCCTATACCCTTGCAATGTGTTATACATACTTGCCAACACGACTGGACGAACTCGAAAGGACGAAAGCAGGCGTTTGCATTACCATATAATCATTTGCTGAGCTAGCTAATTTCGACTCGGCTTGGGTGCGAATGTTTTACTACACAGATATTATGAACATGGGAAAATTTTCAGTGTGAGTTTCTGTCAGTTATGTATACGTGATTTTTTTTTTGCGGTGGAATGTGATTATTTGTAAATAATGCAACACTGCCGGCAGACATTTTGTTGATTAGTGAAGCCTGTGGTGTTAGATTATATACGTTGATTTATCTACTGTAATATTATCTAATTTTATTAATAAGCTTATATGAGCATAAAAAAATAATTTCCTATCTTTTAATTTTTATAACAAATTTCATTTTTAAATAACAAAAACACATAAATCTGTTCATATATAACGTGTGAAAAACATTATTTGGTATTCGTTGATCCGTCGAATATTTTCACTCCAATAACAAAAGAAAATATTCCAGTCTCGAAATAACCAACACAAACCCAAAAGTTCTTTCAATCCGAGATTCCTAGTATTCTAAAGCGCCTCCACACTCAACGTATGCATCCGTTTCGTTTCTTTCGACAGTTTCCATCGTTGACATTCCAAACGTTAGCTTATTTGGCATCGCACACCCTTCGCCAACGGGCAAATGCCACCCGCACGACATTTAAATATCCTCCCAAACCTATAGTACACCCTCTCACCCAATGCAGTGTTGCTTATCTCGACGCAGTGTTAACAAGTCGCGTTTTATTCGTCGATATTCAAGCTATTACCATTTCAACACAAAGCTATCCTTTCGCAGAACCTTGTCTCAAACAAGAATAAAGTTCCTTTCACAACGCTGATTACCTTTCTGTCGAAGATGAGATTTTATATCGGAACAATATGTAGATTGTACATGTTTTCCTTATAGACCAACTGTCTGTGGAAGGATCTGTAGATCTGTGTGGGTGTTGCATGAAAGGCAAACTTCTTCTTAGCTACTGAAAAGAGTTGCGGTCTCATTGATATTCTACGCGTGCGAAGTAGATACGAGAGCAAAGTCGGAAAGTTCGTTTTTGTGTTGGCCTTCCTTTTGGACGAACGGAATGCCAAAAAGAGCGGCAGAATGTGTTGGTTGCGTCAATTTCCTCTTCTATCGTCTCACAATTTCAACGATTGTAACGAGTTTGCGAATATATTTCTTATACAACAAATGCCAAGACAGACATAGATAATAAAAAGTAAAACAAATATCAAAGAGGGAATTGATGCCAACATGTTATACGATTGGTACTATATGCCGAATGCTACTAAAATAGAAGCGGAATGATAGGAATGTAAATCGTTTCCAATCCCAATGATCGAACCAAGTTTAATTAATTCGTACTTTTAATGGAATTTGTTAGATTGCCACGATATTTCGCGTGGTGCAATTGCGTATCGAAAAATATTTACTTGAACGACAAAGCACCAAAGCTGTGGTATCGTAATTATGGATTAATGGTTTTTAGTGTTGATTTAATGCGAAAGTGCAATGTGGAGATATAATTGCATTTATTGGAATTTTGTTTTCAATTCTAAATTGAATACTTATACCTTTCCAATTGCGGTTCTATAAAAATTTCACCCATTTTATCTACCCACATGAACAAAAGGCGCAGCAAACAAGGGCAATAATTGATGTAGAGGCATTTAAACGCAGACTGGGTTTTCTTACCACGATGTGAATTCTAAACTCCTCTGATGTTCAGATTACTTTAACCTTTTCTTTTTTTCTTTTATTTCACCCTTGAATGTCTTACAACCACAAAGAGTTTGGTTCATTTATAAAGCTACGATAGAGGAGATGTTGAATAAGATGAAAACAAAAACATGAAAGAATCTGAAAACAAACCGATTTTCGTAGAAAAGAGCAAAAGTAGAAAAAGAAGATGTACATCTCTGATATCGAATTAAGCAATTCCAGATTTGAGATTGTTAATTTAAGATAGTACTAGAGTACTATAGAGCAACATTCGGATTGAATACAACTGGTAAAAGAGGAAAAGTCGACGTAAGGAAAAACGAATGCGGAATAATAAATTAAATTAGAAGCTAAAAATAGTTTATTCTTTTCTTTTGATAGGGTAGTTTTGAAATGTTTTAAAATCAGAATTTGAACTGAAAAACTATTGGGTAATTATATTTTGCTAAGTCGATAATCAATTCCAATCACGATCAACAAGGTTCAAATCCCAATGTGGAAAGTTAACTTTAATATTTCCAAAAGTCCTTGTGGTAAAATTTTAAGTTCTAAAAATTATTCAATCTTATATTACTATGTTCATTTAATGAAAATAAATAAATTTTCTTAAATTATCACCTCACATGTGCTGTAATTTTAATTAACTTATATTGATATAATTAGATACAGGTTAATTTTAATAAACTTATAAATACTAACGAGTAGCATGTTTTAATCCCTCTCATAATTAAAACATTAACTTCTCCAGAACACTTTCGTTCTGCAAGCAAAAACTAAATGCAGCATAATGCAATAATAAATGCGCGCCTCGACTGCTCATTCTCCTCCCTAGCGTTTTCTCTACAAAATTGTATCGCCGACTCCAGCAAGCGTAAATTCATCACGAAGCAGGTTGGCGACATTTTAAAATATTTATTATGCAGCAAAAAAGCAACAGCCGTCCTCTGCACTCGTGAATAAAATTAGAGGGTTACTTCTCTTCGCATCTGTATGCAACGTCCACCGAACAACTTTGTGTCGCATTCGTTTGCAAAATGATTAATTAAAAGTGGTGGCCAGTTTTCGGCCGACCAACGACTCCATGAACTTCCGAAAACATGTCCGCGATATTTTCCTTCATAAATTAATCAGAAGCTGTGTTATAAAAATAAAGAAAAAAAATTATGTTAAAATATTTACTTAAAAGAAAAATATTTTCAATTGAAGATGTCCTTTTTTAGATGTTTTTTTACGTTAATATTGATGTAGTTTTTTATTCTCTAATCGATTTTTAATTACTCTTAATTCAAACAAGCCATGCGTGCACCCAGAATTTCATCAATTCACTACTTTTACATTTACATAGTTCATGGAAAAATATTTGCTTTTTGCATTAGGTTAGCGTTCATTCGAACGTTTGTTCGTTTACTAAAACACAATGCATGTAATGAGAGTTAATATAATGTTAATTGAATAAAAGAACGTTCAGTATGCTACGTGCTGCACTGGTAACATTAACATTATATGCAAAATAAATAATATTGAAATCCTTCCTATCCATTACAGAACTTTACCTATGTTATGCCAATAGAATGGATATGATTAATTAATTACATTAATTAAATCCATTTACATATTTGCGTGTAATTTACGATGGGATTTAATTAGTTTCCTATACGATATTTCAAATCAATTTTTTAACTTTATCACTACTAACTAGTCATGGCTAAAAAATCAGTTCCAAATTTGTGGCATTTCCATACAATGTTTTAAAAGTCAACAATTACTTTTGTTGATTGTTGAATTACCTTGTAAACATACGTCAAATATCACGAAATATGAAATACGCTATTATTTTTTTTTGCCATGTTATACGACCCTTTTTGAGAGTTGTTTGTGAACAGATTTCGTGAAATATCAGGATTCGTTTCTTTGAAATTGGGAATAAACAACCACAAAATATATATTGAAATGACAGATAATCATAACGAGATTCTCATTCTCAAATAAAAAAAAAAGTTATAAATGAAAACTCAAGGATATTTTATATTTCTATATGTATTTGTAATGTTTGTTGTTTAATTTCATTGTAAAAGTTTTAATATATTTTGTTAAGAGTGCTTAATTTTCAAATAACAATTTATTAACTGGAAATTTGTATACAATAATATTATTTATTAGTAAAGAACATTCTTATTTACATAAATATTTTTGTTTGCTTTACAGTTCGTCCATTAAAAGTTGAAATACTGAGTAGCAACAATCCATTCTCAGCAGACCGGAAATACGACATAGCATGTCAGACGTTTGGGTCACGTCCTCAGGCTAAGATCACTTGGTGGATGGACAACAAAGAGATGAAACCCTACATGTTCAACCATACACAGGAGGTAAATATGCATTGTGGGTTTTGAGGTGGTGGGTTGAGGTAGGAGTAACCAACAACCACAATCATACAACTTCTCTTTGAATTACTTATTCAAGCATCAATTCTTTCAAATAAAAATTCAGTTTAAAAATCATTTTGTCAAGATTTGTAGATGAAATAAAACGCCTACATCCCCTTCAGTTTTGCTTTGTTTACTTATTTATCTTTCAAAATTGTTTCAATAATGCTATCATATTAGACCATGGAAGAATTTTATTTTTTGTTTAGATACTTCAACAGCTTTAAAAGAAAACCAAATATAATAAATATAAGCTACGTGTGAACAACCCTGGAAATAATATTTTATTATTTTAAACATAAAAAGTCAATATTAGCACATATTAGCACTGAAAAATATATCGACGTATATTTTATTTCAGTTATTTTATAAAATATTACCATCCGTAAAAAGATATTATAGAACCCATAGTTATCGTAATCAAAAAATTTAGTGATAGTAAAAACTCCAACAAACAACAAATTTTGCACTCAATCTTTCCCAACAAGATAAAGTAAGAAATCAAGCCTAACTGAAGTTTGCTAAATCTTGAAGTCTTTAAGTCTCATTCGCACTTTATCCGGTATTCAATGAGCAGGATTCAGGCGATTCCAATTCTGCCGGAGGCGGTTCTGACTTTGGTTTCCGCATAACGAACACATTGTGGAGCAAGCTTTCCGAACTCCGGAAAGAAGTACAAGGACGAAAGAACAAAAAATACGCACAACTGGAACTAATTTAAAACTAATGGAGATTCATTAATCTGGTGCCGGAGCCGAAAAAAAGTTATTTAACGAAACGGAAACGCATTGGCGTCGCGGTGCGCATATAAAAACGGCGCTCGGAAAGCCTTCATAAACGTCTGTTGCACCGCGGGATGGCACAATTAAATTTTAATTACGGATGTGCTTTGTAAAAAAAGAGAAAACGGAAATCCGGAAACATTGGAAATATGAAGATAAAGAGAAAAAGAGAGGTCGCCACTGAAAACTTGAAAGGCAGTAATGATTCCGATGATAAATTAGGAATTTAATCAGATTCCTGTGATTATATTCAATCTTCATTAAAAAAGAAAACAAATGAAGGTTGAGGAAATGATGTCATAAAGGTATTCTCCAAACTTTCAATAACCAAATTTATTTATTTTGCAGGACGCTGTTGATGGTAACTCCAGCATATCCACTGTGACTTTTGTCCCTACTAGATTGGACAACGGACGAACGCTAACATGTCGTGCATCAAATCATCTCGTGCAAAATGGAATGGAGGAAGCTTCTATAAAGCTAAACGTTTTCTGTAAGTATCTACCCCAAACAACCCTTATCAAACAGTTCACTACTGATCGTAAACCACCCCCGCTCTCATCTGTAAACACCTTCGTCGGTTTCTTCAACTCAAAACAAAGTTTTACATCTTTTTTCGTTCACTTTTTCGAAAAGAGCAAATCGAAAATACTTTTAATCTTTCCTCGATCGACAGGCATATAGTGCTGCTAGCAATCCAAGAAAATCTATATGCCAAGAGCGAAGTTATTTAAGTGTATATATGTCTGAAGATAAAAAGTTCGTCTTTCTTCAGGAAGCAGAGAGTGAAAATACGACGTAGTCGACTTTGAATCAAATATCGGTAAACATCGCTTCTCTTGCTTCATCTCCTGCTCCTTCTGAAGCATGAGACAGCAGTAAGAGTAGCAAACCTCGATGCTATTTTCGCGCTTCCGCTGAATACATATATATAGAGTTTACTCGGATTTTTCTTTTGGATTATCGCCCGAGGCGTATTGAAAACCTTTGTGTGACACTCACACGTCTGAAATGTTTTTTCTCTTGTAGATCTACCGATTTTGCACCTGTCCTTGGGCTCCAACCTCAATCCTGATGACATCGAAGAGGGCGACGATGTTTACTTCGAATGCAAAGTGAACGCCAATCCATGGGCATATAAAGTTCTTTGGAAACATAATGTGAGTAACAATTTTTTTATCTCCTCATCTATTTGTTTATTCAATATCTAGGAAACGACAATGTAAATTTTTCTTTACTTCAATGTTAATATGAAGATAGTATATTTGCAAATTCTATTGTAAGTTACGTTGATGAGATGCAATACTTGTCTAGACATTAACTATGTACTCGTAAAGTACATCGTGTGTACACCGATTTCCATATTTCATAATTTAATTCTCTTCGCAAACTTTTGCTCAATCTAGAAGCAAAACTTTGCACTTTGTGTGTACAGCGGTACCACACTGCCACGCTTCGCATTAACTTCTTGTTCTTGTATATTCTCCCCATGATGACAATTCCAATTCGGCGTCAAGTTAACGAACAGGTAGAAAGGGTGAAGGTAGCGGTAGTGAATGTTTATTGCGCGCGGTTTGCACACGAAATAATGTCACGGTGGATTTAAAGTTGAGAAAATTTGGAGTAGGGAAAGGGAGTAATTCGAGCGGTTCGTTAAATTCGAAAGGAAAACCTCTGGAACAGACATATTCAGGTATGTTGCACTTGTAACTAAATAAAATTATAAGCTGGGTTCGTGTAGTTGATATTAATTCGTGTGGTTATAAAAGATGATATCAGCAAAAGGAAATTTAAGAGGACGCTTAAGAATTAAGGGTTTCTTAAGTTCAGATAAGTATATTACTTAAAAGGGGCATTTTGCAGTCTTTTAATTATAGTTTGAGACTTTATTATATTAAAACATAATTTTCCACTTAAAAATGCAAATGGATTATGTACTTCAACATTTCCTGCCATACTCTGGCAACTCCCCACTTGACTAACGCAAATCCCCCTTTGCTCTTTAATCTAATTTTTCTTCGACAGCTCACTCCATTCTATACATTCCTTATTCCCCTTTTGACACGGTAATTAAAATCACGCACTGGTGTTTATTAACATGTGCCAATGCCGTGCCAACATTACGAAACTTATGTAATAATTAATTCCATTTCGCACGCGTTCACAACCATCACTATCGAGGCCATGGAACGTGCAATAGTTGTTCATGAGTTTGCAACACGTACCCTATTGCCGATAAACAACCCCTTCTCATCACTATTCTCAAAACTTGGATACAATCACATCCCTTGTCGACATATTCACCACCTGCGCAATCGTCAATTAACGCAGTATAAACACCCACCAACATGGAAACTTTCCTTTAAAGCATACCAGTAAAGCGCGTAATTTGTCCTCGAATGATTTCGTCCTTGTACAACAATTTCCACCTCAACTTTAGTTTCCTACGTCTTTTATAGGATGTTTCCACTTTTCACCATTTTCCCATTCTACTACTTCCTCGTTCTTTGCTATCGACTCAAAGTGGGGTTGCTAAATCGAACAAGTTTTATGTATCTTGTTTTAACTTCTTTTTGAAGACACTCTTCGGGCTACGTTGGCGCAAAGCTATACTTTGCCTTATCTTCACTCCTACTTCAAGTCGCCATTTTAAATTTAATACCTCTGTTACATTTTGTGTTTTTGCTTTTAGTCTTCTAGTTTTCGATATGTTTGCACAATTTGGAACATTGTCTGGACTCATAAAATATTTAATTCTAAAGTTCCAATTTTTAAATTTCTAAATAAAAATTATTAAATTTATCATACTTCATGTCCAGTCATGTCCAGAATACTTAGATATAATTAATGGCTTAGTATCTAACATAATTAATCCATTGACTAATGATACGCACAATTACCAAAAACTTTCACGATGCCCCTTTAGTATACGAAATGGCACATTCTTAATATATACTTTAAAAACAAATTAATTTTTCTTTGTTTGGCAGTGACGTAAACTAAGTGAGACATTGCCAATCGATTTTCGATTAAAGACTTTGTTAAAGGACGTCGTCGTAGTCCTTAAATTACGACGAAAGTAACGCAAGGTATTGCAACTTATTGGCATCTCATCAAGAACAAGGACAAAGAAAATCCAAAGCACGTGGCTACTAACCTTCTTGGTTTTCTCCTAAATGAAGATGTTTACAAGATTGTGAGAATTAGCGATGTGGATGGTCGACGGTATCAGTTGTGTAGTCCTTTACCATACGCCTTAATCCTCCAAAGCCGTCAGTCGGCGTTGTCGTTAAAGGATTTAAAATTAACCGCAAGACTAGTAGGAAATCCTTAATAGACTGTCTCGCATCTTGAATGTCAATGAGATAAATAAAATACTAGACTTTATCGGAGATAATTAAATTTATAAATGACTCTATTTGAAAGTGACAATTTTCTATGAAGAAAATCTCCCTGGAAATTAAATCCTACGTATAAATTCTAAAAATATTCAAACTGCATTATTGCACAAATACAAACTTAAATGAAATTGCTTTGATCCTCATTCTTTCCTCCCAGCATTTCCTTTTTTACATGGGAGGAGTTATCTTAATGAAACGCTGCGGTAGTTTGAATGACGTTTTCCGCACGCTCGTAACTCGTTTCGTATGCAAGGACTGCACTAGCGTCCTCAACGTCGTCCTGGTAGTCTTGTCAAGGGAGCTGCTTTGCTAGCAAGCGGGGGCGGTGAGCGAAAACGTCTAAGATAAAGCATCCAGGCGAAAGCCACTTACTCGCGGGAACACTGGTGAAGGCGGTGGAGGCGCATACCGACTTGACAGTAGTACAATTATAAAACTAGGTGAAGCATTCTTGCGCGTTGGTCTTAGTGTGTTGTTTTTGGTTTACTTAGAATGGTAAATAATCTTGCTGCATTTTATTATATAGCTAGTTATTTTTCTACTCTGTTGATGTGCGTGATCACAACTGTTTCTGATTTTCTTTGTGGTATTATTTTATTATAAAACTTGCAACAAAATTGTAAAATTCTAAATAAGGTAAAATGCAGATGCAAATCTAGTAGAAAGCATTCTGACATCTTCCAATATTTACTAAAATTGATGAAAATTTTGCAACAAAATTGTTGACATGAAACAGCATCCAGTAAACACAGTTTTCTGAAAATCTTGTTCTGCTATAAAATAAGAACATGATCTTAGCTTGCTTGCTTTTGTTCTTATATTATGTGCCATACAGTCAAAAATAAATCATAATAGCAAAAGAGAAAATGACAAAAATATCGTAAATTTCCTAAATTAAAAACAACAATTTTTGTCAGTTTACGACCGAGTACGGATCCGTCGTTTACCTACTTCCATCACAAACACCAGCGTCATGTTATTTTTATAAGTTTTTCTTTACTTTATGCGACATTAAGCTTTCCACGGCAGGTATGTTTTGACTCCAGTTGCTGAATTCGTACTTTCTATTTTGCTCCGAGGCGATAAATAGGAAAATGTGCGCGCATAGCAATTTGCTAATGTAGAGCGAAGCGATTATAGCTAAATAAAAAATCCAATCAGCATTTGGTCACAGAAGGCGCTCAATCTCAAGACATTTATGTATACATAAAACATATGTGTATATTGTATACATATATCTATACTCCAAAATTGTATGGAAACGAAAGGGTTCCTTCATTTCGATGCCTTTTTCCTTCCTCGCTTGGTCGCTTTTCTTTCAACCTTCGAACCAAGCTTTTCACTCATATATTAGTTTTTATCGGGGCGAAGCGTGGTTCGTATGTGGAAAATACTGAAGAATAATATATCTGGTTTAGATTTGAAAAGGAAAACCCCGTTGCTAGATGCGAGATGCTAGTAGGTTGAGGATATAAAGAAAAGTGGCGAAATGTATAGATATTTTGCGCCGCATTGAGCCGAAGATTTTCTTCACAGCACGCAGTCTACCAATAGCTTTTTGCCAATATATTACCCTTTATGTTTTATTTTCAAAAAGAAATAAAAACCAAGCCTTACTAAGTGTTCTAAAACATAACTAATGTTTTCAAAATTTTAGTAAATTTAAGAGGAAATATTTCAGGACGTTTTTCATTTAGGTACTAAACATTAGAATACAGCACAAGTTGCCAAAATCATGATTATATGCTCTTTAATTCTATCTAAGGACGAAGCAGCCAAGATTTCGGTTTGGCTTGCAAGAAAGTTTCATGAAATATTTCTTGATGTTTGTCTTGCCAGTGAAGTTAAGTGGAAAGGGATACAGAAATGAAGAGAAGTAAAGGGGAAGGTTGAGCTATTCTCAAGTCTCCAGTGTTTAGTCTTGCCCATCACTAAGCCAAAAACCGCGCACATATGTACTTATCTAAGAGACACAACAGAACAACAATTAATAAACGAAGTTTAGTCGTTGCAAACTTCTAGCAATTCTACTCGCGAACATTTTGGAAGCACACAATCTGAAATATTGTGACAATTCTGCTCGTACAACCCGGACACGTCAGAGCCAAGTCGTGAGAATTGCTATGGTAGCATCGTTTGCCACCATTACAAGGAGATATTACTATAACTATAATTATACAGCCTCTTACATTTACGAGTATTACAAAAATCAAAGTTTTATTTCATTGTTATCCTTTTACTTTAATTAATTGTCTTTCCATTTTCTCGTCAGTGAAACCCAAGTAATTTAAATTTTATAGTCCTGAAACATACTGTATTCTGATAAATGTGAGTAAAAGGATGTTTTACTTGTTGGAGAAAGGGTGAACTCTTGCTAGCAAGGATAGTATAGACCCGTAAGAGGTTCCCCATCCCTCATGTAGGACCGTTAGACGCGCTGTTTATTATATCGCTGAAGGAAACGCAACAACAGCATTCGGTAATTACAGCCCGAAAGTCTGGACGTGTCTGGAGTTTCTCGCATTCCGGAGGCCCATTCTCTCCGGAGGTGAGCCGGATCTACCTCGCGCATACCGAGTAGTAGTTGCTTCTAGCACTGGACTCCACCCTACCCATGCTACACACTAAGGGAACTTTTACGTTGGCAATAAAAACTAAAAAGAATCACGCCAGAGATTCCAGATTCAAGATTCACGATTCCAGATCGTAAACTGTACACGCATTTCTCCCATACATATTCAGTCTGCTTCATTCCCACCAAGTCATCTATCTTTAAATTGGCCAAAAAAAGAAAAGAAGCAATTAATTAGGTAAACATTGGAGGACTGCGTAAAAGTTATGAGACAATGTGAGACGCATAATGCATGACATGTCTTTTACCTATGTCGGGATGGCGGTTTTAACGCTGGCGGTGAATGTGGCTGAGGGTGGCATGTAAATGAAATGCGCAGGGACGCATTCCGAGTTGTCGGTCGTCGTTATCCTTCCGTTCTCTTGTCTTCTCTTGTCTTGCAAGAATGGGTAGACATTCGACGCTGAGAAATGGATACATCCATCCAACAATATTAAAACGATGGGAGTGAGGTGGAATTTGAAGGGGGTTTACAAAGCAATTGTTTCTTCCTTCTTCAGTGCGTGCAAGCGTGCTGGAGCCAGAGGATCTTGAATGGGAATACAGCGAATGCGACCGTCATGTGTTCGTTTCGACATTTTCGACTATAAATTTTGAAGGAACTACGTGACTCGCTACCATATTGAAATAAACGATTTTGTATTATTACTTTAGTAGAAAGAAGTATTAAGTTTATTAACTTTATAGATCTACCATTAAAATAACCCAGACTTGTTCCGATTTAGTTTTTTCTTATTTGTAATAATGATATTCCTTTAGGAAAAAGATTTATGTCACTTCCTCAGAGTTTAATTACAAAAGATTTATTTTAGTTACTGAAACTATTTGTAACTGATTTTCGTTTACTTGTATTTCCAGGGACAAGTAATACCACAAAACCAAAAGGGTGGAATAATTATGAGTAATAGCGATCTAGCCCTCCAAGGAGTCACAAGAAACCAAGCTGGGAATTACACTTGTGTGGCGTCGAACGTCGAAGGAGATGGCGACAGTAATCGTGTTGAACTGAAAGTCATGTGTAAGTAATCTCTCTAGTATATCCTCTCTATACATAATCCCAGCTTTAAAACACTACCTTTACAAATATTAATTATATTTCCCACTTAAATTATTTGTATTAATTTCAGATAAACCTATATGTAGACCCGAACAAAAACGTGTCTACGGTGTAGGTCGTCATGAGAAAGCTCGTGTCCTTTGTGAAGTTGAATCCTTCCCTCCACCAGAAAGTTTTAAATGGTCATTCAATAACACTGCCGAAACGGTAGATGTCCCTCAAACAAATTTTAATACTGGTATACATCATTCTTCTTCGACCTTGACTTATACTCCCGTTACTGAATTAGATTATGGTACAGTGATGTGTTGGGCTAACAATCTTGCAGGACGACAAGTCGAACCCTGTGTCTTTCATATCATTGCGGCAGGGAAACCCGATCCACCTTTCAATTGTACAATCTTAAATCAGACTGCTGAATCTCTAGAGGTTGAATGCGTTGAGGGTTTCGACGGAGGACAACCTCAGTATTTCTTATTGGAGGTTTACGATGAAGCTAATGATATGCTTCATGCCAATGTTTCTGCCAAGTTTCCTTTGTTTACTGTCAGTGGATTAGAACCTGGGAGAATACTCAAGATGATCGTATACGCTGCAAATGCCAAGGGAAGAAGTGAAGGTGTCACCTTAGAAGGATTCACATTGAAAGTAGCTGAGAAGCAGACTGGTACGTTATCTTCATTATCCTTGGAAAATTGTGATCACAAAATATTAACGCTAATGAATATATTTTAATTACAGTACTCTCCTTGGGGACTCGTGACCAATTAGATACTGCCTCCATGTTGGGAATACTCATCGGTATGTTGACAGCTCTTCTCATTGTCATAGCAGTTACCCTTGGAATTGTGAAAATGAACATTTTACGGAGGGAAAGGTCTCGTGCATCCCGACCAGGCTTTCTCCCAGTTAAAGAAAAAGCGACGTTACCCCTACGTTCCGAATCCGAGGATTTGTTTGAAAAGGATGACAAAAATCCAGATGTTGTCCCAGCAAACAAAGGTTAGTTTAACTTTAATTTTGGTATTCTTTCAAAATCAACAAGGTCAGCGTAAAAAAGGAAAAACCTAATCATAAAGAGCCGTTTTTATTTCATTTTGATAAATCACGCTTTTTGCATTCTTGTTTGGGGATCCATAGATTCAGACTACCAGCTAGGGTCAGCTGTGCAAACGCCAGGGTTGAATAACGCTGTGATGACTACGAATAACGACTTTGAGGGACCGAGGATTACGCCACTTAGTGAAGCTTACATTGCAAGGGATAGGTCGTATCAGCCGCAACATGTAAGTATCCTTTAAGGCTTCACGCAAATATTAAAACAAATATTACATTAGAACAAAAAATAAAGACATGTAAAATTGAAAGAAAAAATTTTGTTTTGCAAAAACTTATTTTATCTTTTTAATTTGCTTAGATCTCTTAGTCTAATCTTATTTCTGTGATATTTTTGTTTATTTGTAGGGTCGTTATTCCGTTTTTCCAAATGCGTTTTGACTCTCTATCTTCTAACTATCCTCGTATCACGGTTTCATTTTAAGTTATGTAAGTGAATTTTATGATTTTCGTGAGTTACTTATAAGAAACACCACATAGCAAAAAGATTTGATTCATTTTCGTACCTCAAACATATTTATTTGATAAGTTCGATAGAATTAACATTCCCATATTAGGAATTATATTAAAAATCAGTACACTTAATTCCTTCGTTTTTACAACCTTTATCCTGATATACGAAGAGGCATTATTGCGGTAGGCTGACGCCGCTTTCTGGTTTCTATTCCAGATGGGAAAACGGAAAAGCACCGCCTTCAAATCCAAAATAATATAAATACTAAATGCGAGCTTCTTAAGCATCCCTGGAGTTCGCTCTCTGACAAACCTTTCGAAATCCATAAAGCGCGCACATCCTGCATGTCAGCTACTAGTATTTTATTCATGTCAAACACAGCTCCCAAATTGAAAGATGGATTACATTCTTTCTTTTGCGCAAATATGTAATAAAACCTAGATTTTCCAACTGGAATATTATGTATATCCTGAATTGAACCACCAACTCAAATACCGGATTTACTTTGCTTTGATATAAAAAAAAATGCTTATCAAAATTTCAGAAATTGACTAAAGATATTATAGATAGAACTATAAATATTTTCTTATGTTAAAATTGTATATTTGTAAAATATTGTTTAGATCCCAGATGAAGTAACATATGCAGAATTATCCCTGGTTCGTCCAAACTCCCTTGATGCTACCAAAAATGGTGTAAATCAATATGGGACATTGCGAGGTCGAGAAGAACCAACAATTTATGCACAGATAGACCACAGCAAGAAACCGCCACCCGCACAACCACAAACCATCACGAAACCTTCCCCAGTGGTATCACCAGTTTCGTCATTATTTCCAATGGCAAAACCAGGTCTGTATCATCGAGAGGTTGTCACGGTACGAACACCTCTCATGGGCTGCCAGCAAGAAAGTTGCGTCTAATCTTTAAACGAATTTCACAGCAAAAATGTGACAAATTATATTTATCTTGTCAAAAATTGTACATAGAGTGATACGAGGACAATAAATCTGAACAATTTGTGTGTTTGTGCGTCTACGAAACTGCGTATATGATACGTATAAATAATTTTAGAAATGAACATAGAAATAAAAAGATGTTTTTCATAAAGCAATATCGAATAACTGCGAATGAAAGTGACATATAAAATTGTGTCGTGAATATCTCAGAAAACCATATCAACGTATAGGAGATGTTTTAACTGATAATATTTGTTATGTTTTAAATATTTACTGTATAATAACTGCATTCGTTATTTTCTTACTGTCTTTATTAATCGGATTTATGACTGAAATTAATAATGAAGAAAACGAAAGCCGAAAAAACACAAAAAGTGTAATAATTCTATGTTATATTCTAGGTTATATAGACGGGGACCGTCAACGGTCAAACGAACTTGCTTGAATCGTTTGAATAGGCAACTGTCATTTTTTACCACCAATCAGATACAAAGTGTTACAGAAAATTATCAACGAAGCAAAACAAAATTAATTAAAAAAATCATTAATAAATTGACATTAAAGGCTTTAATAAAATAACGAATGCAGCAAATGATTATTTTTTACAACCCTACATTTTAAATTCATCTCCTTAAATTAAATGTAATATTATAAAAACAAAAATATATTCATGTTCATGTCGATTATATCAAATAATACCGTAACAATTATCAAAAATTCCACATTGACAAATCGCAAATGTAAACAACTAGTAACATAATTACACACAACGCGACGGGATACAAACTAATATATAAAATCTAGATATATATATATACATATTAATGTATTGTTAAGAATCTTACATACATATATTATTTTATCTCCAATAATGTAATTGAAGAAGAAGACATCAAATTTATTGCAGGAAGAAATTATCAATGAAATAAAATTTAATTAATAACAATAAATTTTTATCTAGTCGAATGAAATCGAGATCAAATGTATTATCTAAATGGTATGCATTTATACATGAACATTTAAATAATTATAATAATATAATATATTCGAATTATAAGTAGATACAGAAAAAGGAATTATACGAAAGATTTTATATATTGATATGAAAAGAATGCAGAAAATTTCCAAAGAATCACCACATTTAATTTGTTTCATTAAAATAATGAGAAATAAATTAAATAAATTATTTGATTTGACAGGATTCATATTAAATACAAATATTTTTATTAAATTTGTAATACATTCAAAATTTAAATGTGGTGAAGTGAAGGCACAAAAACGATAAATGATTAAACGTAATGTACAAATTGTAAATACACTTACACCAAACATAAATACATAAAAACTTAAAACTTTAAATAAGGCGTAAAGAAACCCTTTAAATTAAATTTATTATTCAATGTGATATAACAATATCTGTGCACTCGTCATCTTCTTCTACAAAGAATGAGGGTGTCACATACATGGTACATATTATTATGAATATCTATAATGATGAATTGTTTAATGTTCATTAACAAACATCATATAGAAATATGTAATGTCTAAGAAATTATATTAATTGGTGAAGATCGTACGAATATAAATTATTTAGCAAATTTCTCATATCGATAAGTAAAGTTATCAAACAAAAACTAATATCAATTTATATCAATAAAAAGAAAAATAATGATATGACCCAAAAACCCAAAATTAAACAAAGTCTTGTTGTCTTTTTAAATATGTTTTTATTGTGTTTTTATTTCTTGAGGAACTAAAACAAATATACTAATAAAACTTTATTATAATATTAAATTTGAATCTTTTATATTTACAAATTTATACAATTTAAATTCAAATATCTTGAATTTAATTTCTATTTATTTTAATTAATATATTAGATTAATAGAATTAATGTATACACTTTTTGGTAATAATTAATAGTAATTTGTAGTAATTCTTTTTATTTATTTATTTTTTTAATGTGTGATAAAAGCCTTAGAATCGCTCTTAGCGGCCGGAGTACAAACTTCTACAATAAAAACATTACAGGTTTCCATCTGAGAGCTTTCGTGCTATTCAATTTAGTTTTGACATACACCACTAGATGGCGCTTCTAAAATTAGTTTTATATAAAAATTATTTTAAAATTTTATAATTTTATATTCAAATTATAAATTGTAAAACGTAATACAACCTATTTCCTTATATTTAAAAAAGATTAAAAAATGTTCTTATCATTCCTATAGAATGACTTGGAATGACTGAGACAGAGAATGACCGACATTCAATCAGCTGTTCTCCCCTCGTGGCCACAAAATAAACTTTACAAGGTGAACCTCAACATGGCGCAAATGTCAAAGCACAAGCAACATCACTGATCAAAACCTCTGAGATCGTTGAAAATGGAAACAGTGTCGGCCGCGACTTGTGTCGTTTGTGGCCTAGCAGACAATTTATTGCGTTGCTCGCGTTGTCATTCGTGCTATTATTGCTCCAAACTGCATCAGAAACAAGATTGGAAACGACATAAATCCATCTGCTCGAAGAATAACCTGGAGCCATACGCTGCTACGGCTGTTGCTCCGTCACCATCTTCACAACTCGCATACGTTGACGAAGGTAGTTCTGAATCTGTGATTCTCGGCGCCAAAGTAGAGACTCTCAGCCCCAGTGTGGAATTTCGCGGCGAAGAGCGTTCTTCCACAGAACGCGCACTCAAATCCGCGAAGAAGGCAATGCCTATCAGCGGCGAGAATATAGTACATCCAAGAAAGTCCTGCTTTAAGGACTTCCCTGAAAGTGCTGATCCTCCTTTTTCACATAAAAACCGTGATATTGCATTAGATGAGATGTGCAGAAATGTGATTCGAGATATGGATGCATATGGGGTGTGTGTAGTTGATAATTTTCTTGGTGAAGAGCGAGGCAAGAAAGTTTTAGGAGAGGTGCTGGATATGTATACAAAAGGGATTTTTAAAGATGGACAACTTGTTAGTAATAATGGAAGGCAGGATCTAAAGACTATTCGAGGTGATCAAATTACCTGGATCGATGGCAGGGAGAAGTATTGTGTACATATTGGACAATTGATTAGTCAAGTTGATGCTTTGATTATGAGAGCAAATAAGATGTTGGATAATGGCAAATTAGGAAATTATAATATTAATGGCAGAACGAAGGTGAATAATTATTGCTTTTTTATTCTTTAAACTAATTAATCATAGTCATAATTGTTGAGCTATTAGATATGGAATGTGTTATGGTAAAGATAACAACTATAAGTAGCTGAAAATGTAAATAACACGGGTTTGTTTTATGTTTCTGAATGGTGTTTAATTCAGTTAGTATTATGAGCATTTAAAAATAAATGTTTACATTGCATCATCTCATTTGCACTTGACTATCCCGGTATAGTCTTCTCGCTTGTGTTTTCACCAAGTATTGCATGCTGCGAGTCACGTACGCACTGTACTCGCCTAGTTTGCAAGGTTGCATGCATTTTTCGAATCAAATTGCAGGATTTTCCAATTTCCTGCGGTTGCTTTAAGTTATTTTTTGATATCAACTATTTTCATATTGTTTATATACACTATGTATTTGCTTTGAATTGTGTTCGTTGCTGTGGTTATACTTAAGGAAAATATGCACGGTTTTGAACTTGAACTTTCTCTTTTTATTAATTTTATATCCACTGATAGACATGTGTGTTAAATCAATATATAGATTGTTAACATATTAGTATATTACTAAAAATTTAATGATTTCAATTTAAATATCGATATTTTATTTGCTACACGAGTAAATTGTTTAAATTTGAATCGTTACGTCATTTTTATTGCTTTATGAGGTCATTTTTATTTAGATTACAAAAGTTTTGAAAATAATTATTTATTTCAGGCAATGGTAGCATGTTATCCTGGCTCAGGATCACATTATGTGAAACATGTAGATAATCCAAATCGAGATGGTAGATGTATAACTGCAATTTATTATTTGAATCTTGATTGGGATGTTAGCAGAAGTGGAGGTCTATTGCGAATATTTCCCGAAGGTTGGCGCGATGATAAGGTAAATATTTAATCAAATAATTTTAAAACAAATTAATAACTTGAAATTTATTAGATTGCCGATATAGAACCAATCTTCGACAGATTATTATTCTTCTGGTCTGATAGACGAAATCCTCACGAAGTTCAACCTGCCTACTGTACACGATATGCCATAACGTTATGGTATTTTGATGCTCATGAAAGAGAACAAGCTTGTAGACTTTATGAAAAAGAACGTAAGTAATTTGTTAATGAATAATAAGTAAAAGAGTTTGAAGAATTTTATTTTTGATTACAGGAAATCGAGAAAAGTCACAACAGAAAGTGTCTAAATGAGAACCGGAGTTGCCTTCGAATTATACAAAACGAAAGCGTACCAAATAAAACTGAAATCAAGAAAAAGTCTGGAGGACTAAAACAGACAATGTGATAAGTATAATTATTAATTAGTAATATCGTGGTGTGTGCGATCGTTGTTTTTTGTTTATGGCTGAATATTATATATTATTTTTAAATTCACGCATATGTTATGTATTTATCAGGAACGCAATTGTACCTACACACACTTTCAAATATTACTATTCAGTATATGAGAGTGATAAAACAAATCGTAATTTATTATTATCACTTTATGACTAGCGAAATTTAAAGGACAGAACAAAACTTACTCATTAGCGATGCGAAAATAACTATGATAAAGATTTATATTAAAAATTAACAGATGAGTGAGAATAGTATTATGAGTGACTAATGTGTTGATAAAAAGTGGGACTTAATGAATTCCATGAATATATGAAATTCATTTGCAAATCGTACGTACCAGTGATACATATATTAAACTATGTTGACATGCTTCACTTGTTCATAGATAATAAAATGATTTGATAATTTGTGACTATGTTATTAGTCATTTAATTAAAATAGTTTATTAGGATACAATAACAGAAAAATTTATTATATTGACATTAGTAGTTAATTCAAAAATGTTAAGTAAATTAATAAGTAAGAAATCTAGACAGGTCTCTTGATTTATTTTACTTTATTAAGCAATCTCATTGTAAAAAAATAATTGTATCTATTTTATATAATATCTAATTCATAATCTATCTAATTTTACAGCATGAAGACATAAAATAATGATATTGCTGGTGAGAAGGAATGAACGAATGAAAATATTTAATGATAAGATCCAGATATATTATCAATGTACATATTAGTATATTCTAAGAAATAAAAATGTATACATTGTATAATATATTGTAAAAAGATATTTGATGATAAAACAAATAATGCAATCATACTAAAACTTTAAATTAACCATACATATTTACATTTACGGTATAAATACTCCATAATTACTTTTAAGTCTCATAATTACTTCTATTATAAAACACAATCATCTATGGAATCCATACCTGGCACGTAACATTTAAATTGGAAGCCTGAATCACAAAAAGAACCCTGTTGGTATAAAACATAATCAGTTATGATTTTATAAAGATCCTCCACATTTTTATACTTACAGGATTAACAACTTTACAGCCCATATACTCTCCCTGATACATATCCGATTTATCTCCTAAAATCACTAAATTCGGCAAAGGGAATAATCTAAGGGTATAATCAAAGTCCCAATTTACTGTTAAGGCATTCAATGACAACGGACTCAAATGACCTTGGCTGATAATTGTTCTGGTAAGCTAAAAATTATCAATTTTAATTAAAATTTCAAGTTTTATAATTAAATTTCGAAGCTACATACATAAGAATCTATATCCTCTTTCTTTGGCTTATGTAATGTACCCTGCATCAATTTAACTAAAACATCAGCTCTAAACACAACAATTTCTTTATTGCAATACTGCAATCGACAAGGATTTGTTGCAAAAATTGCTTTCGGTACCAATTTAGTCATTTCTGTAGCGATAAACGGTGGTAATGGTAATCTACAAAAATTTTACAATTACTCAGAATAGAAAAAAATTAAATTTTATATAAACCTAGGCACAATGTGAGGTGTACAAGGATCAAGCATCCCTGGTATAAAAACAAAATAACTATTTTCAGTCAAATTGCGAAATTTAGAAATTAATTCTGCAAGTTGTTTGAATAATTTCCTAAGAACATCTATTTTTTCTAAACCATGAGATTCAGACATGAAATTTCCCATCATGATAAAAGCAATTGGTGGATTGTCCTGTATCCCAGTAAACATTTCCTCCAATTTTTCAAATGTCTACAAATAATGTATTATTTTAATCAATATTTATTAAATTCTTTTCTAACCAACCTGTGGATGATCCAGCCAAACATCAGACAAAATTAACATCATATCACTTTGAGATCTATTTAAATATTCTTTTAATGAACTGGATTCTCTTAACAATGACTGAGACAATCCACCATAATAATTTAAATTTGCAAAACTCAATTTTGATGAAGAATATTCCTCTCCAGGTGGTAATATTATAGTTGATACTAATAATTTTCTATCATCATAAACTCCATTAACCAAAACAAATATATTTTCAACGAAAAAACCTCCATGGTATCTAGAACCAGTTAAAATTAACATGTACTTACTGAAAAGTAGATTTTTAAGAATACTTACTTCGCATGACTTAAATCTAACTCTACTGTACCAGTAGGATCTTCCAAAACAAACTTTCCTTCACTCACCATAAGTAATGAACCCAAAATAACAGTTTTATCTAATGTGCATTGTGATAAAGTAAGCAAGTAATCAACGGTTTGCAATTTCAATTGATTTGTATCTCTACCAAGTTTGTTTCTGAAATTCCTTTGCGTTCTTTGTAATATTGTTGTATATCTATCAAGAAATAATTGTGCTTTACTATCAGCTTCGGACAATAGTTTTGGTTTAATATCATGTAGTAAATATTTCCTTCGATCAAAGTCATATCTCAGTTTAGGAAAATCAAAAGCATTAATCACATTAAAAATTGTTTCATGTTTGTCACAACCTGAGTTAATGCACATTTCAATAGCTCTTTCAATGTTTCCTTGTTCAATGCTTTTTTCAAGAATACCTTGCTTTTCTAAACTTATGCAAACATTCTTTACACATTCATCAAATACTTCAGGCTTTATTATATCAATATGTTCATTCACAAACTTTTGTACCATTAATTCACATAGATTCCTAAAAATAAGTATATTATAAACAATTTTAAGTTTTCATTATTATTGCCCAAAACTTACTTTCTTATATTGAAACCATTTAAAATAAATGCATTTCGAAGTTTTCGAACCATTTTTATTGTTTCATCCATTATGGAAGAACGGGAAGAACTAATTAGTATAAATAATTTGAAATAAAAATAATGATGTATATATTAGGTTAAAAGGCAACAATTTTCGCGCCGAAACAAACTTGACATAACGGACAAAACTAACATAACTTTTGACATTTAATTTCAAAGTAGGGTGCCTG
>JASKGN010014311.1:0-36164 GCA_030556245.1 Falagria sp. GC000072 | reverse complement strand
TGAAATAATTACTTGTGGATTTTCCGTTATTCGTAAATTTGTTGCATGCCCATTTAAATATCCTGTTTTATTATGGATATTATTCGTGTGGATACCATTCGGATATTCGGAACTTCCCTAAAAATAATTACCCAATAAGAACATGGCATATAAAGAGAAAGTTTGATTTGTTTACTTTTGAATCTAAAATTGTAGCTGGCATGCTTGGTATATGTGAATGTCCATTTGTTTCAACTAATTGTTGAAGTTCATGAACATCATTACGACATGGTTGGCCATTAATAGCTTTTGGTCTAGTTGTCGTAGAGGAATAGGTACTTCCATTTGGTACAAATCTTCTTCGAAGTAGACGCCTTTTGCGAATATAACGGCATACAAAATAAACTCCAACGCAAGCAAATATGCTTAAGAATGCAATGACAATTCCTAAAGCAACACCTGAATACAATAAAAATTTAAAATGTATTTTAAATGAATCAAAATATGTATTAGTAATACACTTATTAACTTTTATTTTAAGCTACCGTAGTTTAAATTTAGAACTTTTTAATCATTTGTTAGTAGTTGCTGATAATAAATGTACATAATTTACTTACCCATTCCCTGCCTGTAATAAATATTGCTGCTATCGTCATCCACATCATCATCATCTTGATCTTCAAGTCCGCGATGAAAGGGATACTTCGTACTTATTGAAAGAGAAACGGATGCTGCCCCAGTTCCAACATCATTTACTGCTGCCACATTTACATAATACAACAAATCAGGATCCAGATCGTGCAAAACTGTCGAGACCACTATTTTCTCAGTGTCCATATCATCCCAACAACCCTAATTTATATATAAAAAATGCGTTAACAATATATCAATTCTATTAATTTATTCTATAAAAATTTAAACTTTATACATACATCACTATTCATTGGTATGAAAATGCTACTTGCAATCCATTCATCGAAAGGTAAACTGGCGTTAGCAGTATGCCTAATAGAATACTTATGAATTCTTCCATTAGATTGCAAAGGAGGCTCCCATTTTACGCATGCAGAAGTACGTGTTAAAACTTTATATTCGAGGCCTTGTACTTTGCTAGGAACTGCAAACAAGCATTAAGGTTTTACCAAACAATATCTAAAGTCATTAAAAAAGACATTACCATCGGACGGAGTTGTAATTAACAAAGAATGAGAAAACGCCGTAACTTGATCATCAAAATGCGCCCGGATTCTGATTTCATAGTCAGTTTTCGGTTTCAGACCTTCAAGTAAAATGCTCTTTCCAGAAAATCGTTTTATTAGCTTGCCATTGACCTCGCAGGACTGGTGTTTGTTTTGCTGAATGTAACACAACGTGTAAACAGTATTAGGAGTATTATTATCGTACCAGGAAACATTAATACTGTTGGTGGACACAATTATTGCTTCTAATTGTGAAGGTGGCGAGAGTAAAGTTGTGTCGTTTGTCACTAAAACACTATCTACATTATTTTCTTCTCCTTGCGAAAAATTTTGATTCTTATCGCTTAGATGAGGTATGGAATACTGAAGAGTATCAGCAGGGCTGTTTTTGTTCTTTGGCAATACACGAAACTCGTAGATTTCTCCTGGAATTAAACCTTCCACTGTAGCTTCGAATCCAACAACATCGATGGAATTCAGCCCTTGCGAAGTTAATTTACGCCATTGCAAAAGATAATTTTGATTTGTACGTTCCGCACATGGATTGTAATCAGTGCTTACATGTTGCCAATTGAGTAGCATTACTGTGGAGCTTTGTAATTGAGCAGTAAAATTGCGAAAACCACGAACTCCGGTAGTGCAGTTAACATTCGCAAATTCTGTGCTTGCTTTCGTCCTATATGCACGAATTAAAAACATGTATTTTGTGTTTGGCTCAAGTTTATCAGCCAAAATGAAGCTATCATTTGTTAGGTAGTCTTTTAAATTCGATCCTGTTAGAAAATGAAGAAAAAATACTTTGTAAAACATGAAAAGCTAAAGAAATTCAATTTGTACCTTTTTTATAAACATAAATAGTAAACGCTTGAACGTTTGCTTCGCCTTTCCATCGTAAACAAACATTATCTTCTTTATAAGGAAGACATTGAATGTCTCTTGGCTCGCTGGGACTATTTGTGGAAGTGTTGAGTCGAACAGAAGCACCCGCCAAAATCGCCCCAACGG
Source organism: Falagria sp. GC000072 (assembly GCA_030556245.1). Lineage (NCBI taxonomy): Eukaryota > Metazoa > Arthropoda > Insecta > Coleoptera > Staphylinidae > Falagria > Falagria sp. GC000072. The sequence goes on along the minus strand of JASKGN010014311.1, from coordinate 33,981 downwards.
AATTATGCGCTACACATTGATAAATTCCGCTGTCAGAAACAGTCGGTGAGCTTATGAGTAAACCCCAGTCGAAAAATTTCGCTCGGATATGCCAGAGCTCATCGAAAGGTCTTCCATTCTTGAGCCAGCGAATTTTAGGTGGAGGCCAACCCGAAGCAGTACAATTCAAACGAATGGTACGTGCCAAAGCGTGAACTCCAGCAGAAGGGGTGCTGTTAAACATCGGAATTTGCAAAACATTCACGAAGTAAACTTTTTTCTGCGCGGTGACACCGTTTGGGTTGGAAACTGAACACGTGTATTGCCCACCCTGATCTCGAGTTATGTTGCGCAGGGTGAAAATGCTATTGTTGGAAACTACCACATCATGATCTGAAAGTTTAGTTTAATTGTATTTAGCATAAAATTTATTTGGGAAGTTGTTGTAATTTGGCAGAAGGAAGAATTTAAAGTTTTTATTACTGTTCATCCATCGGAGTGTTGAAGTAACACCATCAACTACGCAATAAAGGGTGACATCTGTACCGGCAAGGGCGCTAATATTGGATTGGATATCAAGGGGTATTATTCTAGTCGACAGAGCGTTGTTGTCATCATCCTGCGATGAGTTTATGCTCAAGTAGCCGGCTTTGCTCTTTCTTGTCTTCTTAAGTATTGAATTAACAACTTTACATCTGGAAATTGTAAGATTTAAGTGTTATTGTTACGATTCAAAGTCGTTGACGAAAGTTTTCAGTTAACTTCGCAACAAGATATGCTAAAATTAATTCGTAGGAATTAACAATTTCTTGATAAATATTGTAGATGTGTATAATGAGTTTTAAAGTACTATGAAACTTGAGTTAATGACTTATTAGAGAAATAGTGCGGTAATTTTATTCAAATTATGAAATTATATCAGAAAATGTACGATGATAATTATAATTTATAATCTTACCTATAAGAACCTACGTCTGAGGAATGTACATGTGTTACGAGTAACGAGCCCGAAGGAAGAGGAACATATCTGAAATATAAAAACAATAACAGTCAAGTTTTCTTTCTATCGTTTCACGCTTCAAGGATTACTTCTTGTCTTGAGGTAGAGCTACACCATCGCGTTCCCAGTGAACCGTAGCTTTCGGAAGTGAATTAATACTACATGGTATAATGATAGCTTGGCCTTCGTAGACCTGCAAGTCTTCAGGTTGTTGAAGAAACTCCTTCAAATCTAAAAACAACCAGATATTTAATTTAGTCATTGAAAAATTTGTTAATATAGGTTTTAATTTGACTTACAAGCTATTCTAAGATTGATAGTTTTGGTCAAGAGGGTTCCATATCGTTGATTTTTAAGGAGACATTGATAAGAACCCTCCATAGCAGTAGAGCCTCCTTGGCTGCCGTTGTTCAGTCTTTTGCCAAATTTGGACACAACCAGTGTGCCATTTTTGTAAATCTTGTATCGAGCATCGTCTGGGGAAAGTGGTTCTCCATCCAAGAGCCATTCTACTTCAATATTAGCTGCTAACGTAGAAGAAGACGACGACGGTGGCGGTAACGACGCCCCATGCCAGAATTCATCCACATCGCAATCTAATCGTATGGAATGGCCACGGGCTACAAAAATATCTTCCGAGGGTAAAAAATCTTGCGACGAATCAACATCTGCTGAAAGAGAAAAAAAAAACATTATATTTTTCATAAATATTTAATACATTTAGAAACATTTTTAATATTAAATTTACTCTAAATACAAAGTTTCGCTGTTGTTTTTTCTTCTTTGAAAAGATTTTTACCAAAATTATTCTATAGTAAACCCTAGAGCAAAAAAGTAAAAAGCAAAGTTTCAAATCTAAATCTGTAAATCTCTTTGATTGACATTGGCGATGACTTATATCCTGATTTGTGAATGCGCACAGATGGATAAAGAAAAGAACATAATGCGTCTCCCCAAAAGTTAAAAACTCACTTTTCGCTTTTATATTATATATTTTTTTGCCGTTGTTCACCTCTTAACTTGCTCCTTTCACGCGTGAGTACTAACTTAAGTCCCTGGATAAATATATTGCCTGCTCAATTCAATCTAATCTAATCCTAAATTCACCTTTTCCATCCGTTTTTCAAGTAGATTTTTCCACAATTCCTGCTTATGTTTGTGGGATTCTTTTTGGTCGAGTGCGTGAGTGGAGTTTAAGTAACAAGAGCTACCAAATTCACCCTTAAAATAACAGCAAAAAAAAAGGTGTAATCATGTCGAAAATGGGAAGCATCCTGTCAATCCTATCTAAATTATGTACGTTACAGGAATTTAACGCAAATCTAACTCGTTTGATTATTCTAATTTTCGAATAAATATTTAACATCATTAATTTTGTATTAGGAAAACAGGAAAGGTTTTTTTAGTTAGTTAGCAGAGATTAAAGCTTAAGATTTAAATATATGTTTAACAATTAAATTAAAAGTCATTTAGCGACACGTGCATGGGACATATGTAAACAATTTTTTTGGAGAAAAAAAATTGAGGATTTTTTTCGGTGAAAAGGAAATACTGGGAAGAACAAAACACAACAGGACCCTCAGTACTACAACAATAAAAAGAAGCATTTGCGAATAATAAAACCGCAAAAAAAAACACGAGTATCAATGGAAGAAAAAATGAGTAAAATGAAGAAATGGAAGTGTTATTGCCTACACAATTCGCACAACAATGGGGTTATTATTGAGCTTGATATAATACGCGATAAGAAATCGTAAAAATGTCACTGTTGGATTTCGACAATAATGGTATAACAACAACGACGTTCATGCGTGAAATGTTTTCATTGATTTAAATTATCAAATTGAATAAAATATAACACGTATTTTTTTACAGCAATAAAAGATGATCTATCTTATTTTTCTAGAAAATTTAGACATTAAAAATAAATATGTTATATAAATACTTTATAATTATTTATTATTAAATAAAATACATCAAACAAACATGACATCATTAAAATAACAGAAAGCAATGACTGGGAAGGAGAACTTGAAAAGTTAAAAAATTTATTAGAAAAAAATGAATGACATAAGACAATTAAATTATGTATTTTAAGATGAAAAAAAAGATTTGGCTTCTTAATTTTTACTACTATTTATACACATCCGTGAGTATGAGTTGAAAGATTTATTTTCATGTGCGAAAATTGCACTGAAAAGTCAACAACTCAAAACGCCAAATATTCCAACAGCCAACGCGTTGTTTTCATTTTCATTTTTAATACAAGTATTATGTAAGAAGCTTGCCAAAGTCAATGCCAAATTTACTAAAATAGTAGTCGTTCATTTTTTATGCCTTGCTCTTGCTTCAGAATTTATTAATTCGCTTTTTAGATTAACTTTACGCCCTCTAATAATGTTAATATTAATAATAGAGCAACTACAACTGATTATTATATGCCGTGTTTGATATAAAATAATACCATACTAAAAATAAGAGGAAAATGTTTGTGTTAATACTAGAAAACTTGTTCCATTTTCCTAAGTGTTGTTGCGTTGTTGGCAAAGAAAAAAACAATGCAACATTAGTAATCCTGTCCTGGTCAGAACCACTAATAAAAAAAAATATCAAAGAATGCCAAAAAATATTTCGCTTTCTTCCGTAGAAAGCACTTTTTGACAAATACAAATTTTGCAAAATAAAATAAAATAAAAGCATAGATAACGCTTTATGTTTTTATATGTAATGTTTTATTTCATTTTTTGTAAGTACAAGTGGAAAGCAAACGACTAAAGTGTAGGAAAGCAACAGGAAAAAGAAGCGCCATGTATATACATACGACGATTATTTATCTGGGAAAAAGGAAAATTGCGAAGGTCTGGCAGCGCGTGTGCGAGCATCAATCAACTTGAAACGTGCGAATACATAAAAACGAATTTGCCATCCCATCCCAAGTTGCGTTTGGCTCATGTGTTATAATTAGGAGCTTAGGATTCAAAGTATCCTGACGCAAAAAATATACAGATGTAATTATGTTATATGTTGCTTTACTACCAGTGTTACAGATGAGGTCATTATTTTGTTTTAATTATCTTTATCTACATGCCAGTTAAAATTTAGATTTACATTTTTAGAAAATCAAAAAAGTAATTTCATAGTACTCTAAGAAATAGTTCCCTAAAAAACCTTAAACTTCTACCCATAATACTTAAAAATGTTGTAAATAAGAAGACATACACCTAATGCATCAGTAATTATTCGAAGAGCAAAAAGGAAGCGAAGAAAATTTTCCAGAATTGGTGTTTTGTTCCATGGATGTATAATATCCTTAGCGTGTGGTTTCCCTGTTTAAGTTTCCCTCGAAGTACCCCATAAAACTCGCCAAATAAAAATAAAACTTTCCTTCATTCCGCCTTTCTTTTTAGCTTTGTAGCTAGCCAGTTAAGATTTCCATGCGATTTTTTTTTGCTTTTCAGGGTTCGTTTTCAGCTCTTTTTTTTTCTTATAGGTATGGCTAAGTAGCACGGATTTTTTGACGATCGTCGTTTGATAATGATTTAGGTAGTTGCGGAACAACAAGCACGGGCTCTTTTTATGTCGGATGTTTTATATGCTTCATCGATTTATAAATAAATGTCGTTCGCGCCAGGATACAAAGAAGGAAGAAATAAATTACGATGAATTTCGGAAGTAGATGAAATTAGAATTTTCTTATGGAAGTGTGGAAATGATGAAATATCAAGAGAAGAAGAAGGAAATAAATGTATTGCATGAGATTTTCATATAATGTAGGTGAATGAAAGAAATGAAAACAATCTGCGATTGAGTGGAATAAAATTGAATAGAGAAGAGGGAGCAGAAATTGGAAAAATAAGAAATCTGGGATTCTGGGCATGACATCACATCGAAGGAAATTAGAAGGAAAGCGAAAGATTCTAGTGAATTAGAGAAATCATGAGTTTGATAAATCAACAGTAAAATCAAACAAAACTTGAATATGAGTACCAATCATATTGAATTAATTTAAGATTCAAAAATTGAAATAGCAATGAAGAAAGTGAATATAGAAAGTAGCAAAATATGTCTACATATACGCAGAACAAACTTATTCGAGCAGAAGGAAAATAAAATAAGACATTTTATTGGCATTTTCCTGCTTGAGTTTTCTGGATTGCAAACAGCACGCTGTTGTTTACTACCGCTTTTCATATTTTTCTCATTTATTCCTATTCTATAAATAAAATATTAAAAATTAAAGAAAAAATTGACAATTTTCTATTAAAATCGTATTATCAATAAAAATATTAAATAATGTAAAAAATATTTACAAGATTGAATAAATATCCGTACAATAAAAAATCGCATCATTCGCATCAGATTTATATACCAGATGCTTCCTTTTGACTCATCCATCAACATAATTAATTACAAATGCAAATAACCCCAGAGAATTAGAAAGGAACGTTATGCCTTCATCCTGAGATTTTGAAAAAGTTGCAGGAAGCCGCGAATAATTCAGGATTAATACGAAAATTCATTCCACAAATATTATTTTAGGCTTGCTTATGGCAAAAACTTTGAAATCTGCTGTTTTGTTTGTAAACAACCTACAACATAAAATAAAAAATCCTCTTAAATTGAATAAAATTGATATTGTAAAATTGAGAATATGTACTTCAAAATTTTAGAATGAGGAATGTATGAGGAATGCACATTATTGTCTAATAAGGCTGAAGAACTGTGAACGTGTATTGCGACACGGAAAGGAATTCGAAGCTCGAAGAAATTCGCCCGAAAGCAGGTTATCCTTGCTTGCTCTCTTCGCTGAAGAAGTAAACACTTCACTGTTATGAAGCATTAAGCACCGAGAAGAGAAAGAAGTGACGACGAGGAAGATTTACAGACGTTTTAGGTTTAGAATGTATATGAGCACAACATACTTATTAAAATGATTTAAGTTTTACTTTTAAATTTGTTACTATTACAGTTATTATATGGATTATTTAATTTAAATCAAAAAATTGCAGAAAAAAAGTTCTAATCGGAATTTCTGTTCGTTTTAGTTTAGGCTATGTTTCAGTTATGCTGTTACTTAGTTCTTTAAAAGAAAAGAGCTTTGAACTTTTCAGGTCGCACGTTTTATAGCCGTCCCGAGGTGTAAGGCAAAAGATATTTGTTCCATTGGGCATATTCTACTTTCGTCCTGGGGTCCTTGAATCTCAAGAAAGAAAGGTACAAACGCGTTCACGGACAATTTGAAACCGCCCCCAGGGTCTTTGGAGAAAGGTACGTACTAGCTTTTATCAAAATGTTGCCAGTTTCTGATTTGCAGGTAAACTTTACGAGCAGTATTGTTAAAATAATTTACTTCAAAGAAATGTCAATAATTAAAAATATTTTCCTCATCAATTAGGAAACCATAATTATTATTAATTAATCAAAAGCAAATAAGGAAAAGATTTTTATTAAATCTCTACTTCAATGCTTTGCTTCTTCTGCGTTGTTGCTTATATTGCTATTATTTGTTGTTTTCCTGATCCTGATCCGGGTAATTCCGAATTATCTCCAGCTCGAGCTGAATTTATTTTTAGCCGTTTCCTAAGTGTAATCCTGAAGGTTTACTGGACCCTAAAATTACCTTCTTCCTTTTATTATTCCACATTTCCCTTCAATTTTCCTTTTCCCCTTCAATTCTACCTTCCAACTTGTAATAAAAATATTTTGACTTTCTAAATTTCAAAAATTATCTATTCATAAAATATAATTACTACAAACATTTTTCTTCCAAATCTAAATTTTGCAATTGCTTTCCGTTTTCCAATTTAATTCGCAAGTAATTCCCTATTACAGGAGCAGAACACGCGATACAAAAAGCAACAAAGAAGCGCCGCACCGTGTGCGTGACGACGCCGAAAGAGCTTTTCACGTGAAAAGCTGAAATTCGGGCGAATGTGGCACAACATGGGACGCCTTACGCAAGCGGACGCTCGCTGTTTGCTCGTTGTCATAGTGACAGCCAGCAACGCATTTTCCAAGCAAGCAGCCACCAGTCAGAGTCCCAAAACTCCAACACCGGAATCACCACCTTTTGATTCGCGCCACCCCCAAAACTCTAGAATACATGACATCAAAATCCACGGTTCCTACTTTTCCCCGATGTACTATTATCATTATTCATCATTAGTTTTGTTACACTTGCCAATCAGACGAGGATTCACAGAAAATCCTTTTTGGAAAAGGTAAACAAAGGAAAACTGAAAATCACGACAAACAAAACCCGAAAAAGCCTCAAGATTTTCGCTAACAATCTAAAAGGAAGTCTTATCTCTTTATCTTCCGAGTATAATAGAGAAATAAAATAAGTAAAATAAAACAAAACAATCTCGTTTGAGAAGGGATTCCAAAGCTTCTGAAATTTCCATTATATCCATTGGCTTGTCCAAAACTGTAACGGCAACGCTTTCGTTTGTTTGTTCAGTAACTTTTTCCATCTTTGCGATATTGGCAAAAATACAAGAAGCAAACAATAAACAAATCGGCGTCCAGAGAGGAAGAAAACAAGAAAATAATAAAAATCTTGCTCCTGAGCTTTTTGGGTTTGAGGTTCGTTTCGGTTCTTCGAAAGCTCAGGACGACGACGCCAACAGACCAAACCAAAGATCGATCCACGCAAAACGTGCTCGCTATAATTCCTCTGTTTTATGTAATAATCGAAGGCTTACAAGTGTAGGAGTCTATAAAGCTTGCGTTTTACAAAGATGACGAGCTTTTGCTAAAGTGAAAAGTAAGATTAATTCATAGCCCCAGACGAATTTTGTAATAATTAATGTATTTACTTGTCTAATGCTCTAATTAAGTAATAATTTACTGTTGGATTATGAATATTAATCGTTTTTCATCATTTTCATAATAAATTGTAACAGATAATAATTTTCACCTGAACAAAAGTAAAAATCACAAAGGATGCGAAATATAATCATTCACACCAGGAAATTCTGTTTACATTAAATTTCCTCTAGGGAAAACGTATATTATTGAAAGAAGGCAATTTTCCTTCCCTCGGAAATTCCCAATTTACTTCCTTTCCTTTGTTGTTTTGTTTTCTTTTGATTTGCTGCCGCGTGGATGTTAATTTGACCTTTTTAATTCATTTTTTCAAAATAACCTGAAGGTAGTACGTTCTGCTGAATTGTTGTTGATACAAATTTCAAAGAGAACGACAAATTTGCTTTTGGAAAAAAAAATATAAATGATGGAAAACGAGCGAAGCAAAAAGAGAATGCTAATGTTTTTGATAGGAGACGGTTAACTGCGAGCAGTAATTAATTTAAACGGTGGCGGTTCATTAGGCAGGTGAGTGGTCGAAAATGAAGGAATGGTAAAGTGGTCGTCCTGAGGGAAAGTGTTGTAGGGTTTCAACCAAAGCGCAAAGCAGCAACTTTACAAGCTGTAAGCGAACGAGCAGATGCCTAAAGTTATTCCATTTAAAGCGTTTAAGTTGTTACTTAGTTAGGGTTAGCCGAAATTAATTTTGATGCGAACTTAAACTTTGAGCTTCCCAGCAGGAAATTTTGTGAAATATGTAGCTAAGAAATGTTATTATATTAATAATATTAAATGAAACACTTAAAATTTTGAGTTGCAAGTGAAAATTTTCATGGTTGACCTTGACTTAAGTCAAACCTTTGAGTTTCTTTTATTGAGCATAATAAGAGTCTATCTATTTCTTCTTTGGTTCTATCAAAGATGTGTGAGAACACAAGAATGCGATTGCCCTCGTTTCGCTTGGGTTATTATTTCGTAACATCCGCAAAAGACACAAAAAGAAAATTTAAAATTTAAATTCATAAGCATTTCGCAAATTTTCAGAAATTGTACAAAATTTTTTAATTTTTCACCTCAAAACTAAGAATTTCCATCCTTTATGAGAACAATAAACAATTTTCTAAAAAGAACCCCATCCCCCATAAAAATAAATGTTGCATTAGGTGCTGGCAAAGATTAATATCATGCCTATCGAAAAAAATATCCATTTGCAGGTTTCGTCTTTTATATATTTCTCCATTCCGACTCTTTTCTATGGAATGGCATTCATTAATAAAAGCCTGCGAGTGGTGCTCAAGACGAAAAGAAGTAAAACTTTTGTTTCAAATAGGCCTCTTTGTTTAAACTTGGAGTTTCGCTTTGGCCCAAGTCTTACCATTGTATTCAAGAATTCGAGAAAGGAATTTAACGTTCACGACAATTGACTTGCAATCCAAGGTAAGACGAGTAATTGAGGTTTAGAGTTTCCAACTGGGTTTCCATCCAAAAGTCAGGGGGCGAGCCATGTTACAAGGATCATTAAAGAGGATTTATTTCTAGAATGCTTAATGAAAATTTAGCTTTGCTCAGAAAATGTTATTATGTTAATATCAAGAGGAAAAAATAAATTTCGTGGATTTGTATTTGGATATTATTAAAAACAAACAAAAAATGGAGAAAAACAAAATAAAATAAGTGGAATTATCCTTGGAAAATGTGAAATTTTATATTCTACATATATAAAAAAAATCCTATAAACACTTGAAACATTTAAACTTTTGGAATATTTTATAAAGAAGATGTCATAAAGCCTCAAAAAGAAGAAGAAAGTAAGAAATGAATTAATAAATCCTCAAAACGCAAAAAGTTATCAATAAAATATCAAATCGAAACGATAAAATCTAAAATATCAACATCGAGAGACATTTTTTATCATGACATTTCGTAGACATTAGTTTAGAAAGGTGACACACACGTTAAAATGTCAAGAATCTATATTACGCTATTAATTATCTTATTAAATCTAAATATACTCATAAACATGTTTCCTCTGCACTTTAGTACTTAGTCATAATTCTTGTAAACTTTATAAGTTTAATTTATGATTAGTAGGAATATAGCGTAAAAATTACCTTTCCATCTTCTCTATTCCTTCTACTGCTATAAAAGAAAATATGCAATCACCATAAATATCAATAGATGAAAATATCGTCCACAGAGCAAGTTATGCGATACCTGTTATGAGATACCTACTCCTGTTTCGATTAAATTCAGGAACTACGCTGACGCAGCTTCAATCGGCCACTTCGCAGTCAGCGGAAGCTCTCCTGGGGTCAAGGCCATAGATTGGCCATTTCCCACAAGCCTTCATTTTAATTCACACACTATATCTATATCTACCAGTATATATCAAAATTATGTTACATATGCATAACGTATGTTTACATAACAATTTAAATGTAAAAAAAATTGGAGTGTTGATAAATATAAGAGTGGCTGACTGTCATTTTTTTCTGTAAAAGTTGCAAAAACTTATAAGAGTCCTTGATCCTTAAATCTCATCCTTATGAGATGATCGATAATACCCATAGTGTGAGAAGTAGTTACTGACCCAGGACAACGTCAACTTCGTAACAAGCTCATCTCTCTTCGTTTACTCTCAGTGTCTCAAAATCCATTGACAAATATAACCAACCACTTTGTACACAAAAACTCTGCGAGTTACACAGATGCAGATATACATGATTTTTTTATTGAAAATTGTATGCCATGAATAAAACCTTTACAATTTGTTTGCCTAACCAATTATAATACCTGTTGGTAAGAGCCTAAAACATGACACGAAAAATATGCCATGATAAAATTTCAAGTTGCTAGCAAGAGATAAAGACGAAAAAAATGAGAAAAGTGGAAAATCTTGGTATGTATTTGTTTAGTAACATTAGGTATGTAGAGAATGTCATTCACTCCATTTTACTTAACACATACCAACTTGTTTACCGAACAAATTTGTACCTGCATTATGCATATTTGATGAATAGTCTATTCGTGACCTGTTTTCCACTTAGCTTTGACTTATAATTGAAGAATTTTTCTATTTCTAAACGAACACTATACCAAATCCCAAATTCGTAAAACATTTTAACAAAAGCTGACTCTGATTAAAAGCACCTACACCTTCTAAACAAAAGATGAAGGATATCCGCATACTCTTCACTCTATTTTCAGCCCTTTGGCTAAAGCAAACAAGCCAAAATGCGAAATTACGCACGTCACGCCTCACTTCGATAGTTCCTACTCCACGGCGTTAATTAACACTAATTATCTACAACATTAATTATGCTAGAATTAATAACGCGTGAAATGCTCGTAACTTTCATAGTTTTATGTACTTGGAACTCATTGAACTGTACACATTAGGATTTCAACTTAAGTTACTTCGACTTTACAAAGTTTTCAATTTCATATCTTGAATTATGAGCAATAGAATAAAATCAAAAGAAATTTTCAGTTTTTTAATACCTATTTGGAATTTTAAAATTTATAATTAAATGTGATATCCTGTATAATTTGGTAATAAACTTTATCAATTACCTGAAGCAATTAAAGTTAATTAACAAATAACTTAAAAGTCTAATGGAAAATTATTGGCCTTCTAAAATTACAATTTCCCATTCTTATAATTACTAGAAATAATATGAAATTTCTAGAAGAAAAGTTCGAGTTTGTTAGAAATTAGATACTTAAACGAAAGCAAATTACACACGAAAGGAAGCAATAATAATTGTATATAATTTTAATTAAGACTTTGAAGTTGTTCCGGGTTCATTACAATCATAAAAACTTGGATTATTTTTATCAATTAAAATATTGCCATAGTAAAAGTAATTAATTAACCTTTATTGAAAATCTAAATTAGGTAGTTAATCAATGAGAAAGGGTTACTCATAAATAAATGATAAATCTTTAGTATCAAACGCCATGTTGTTGACTGACAGTTTCCTTAATATTATAAATATTAAAACTTTAAACTGTCCAACCCTTGAGATCTCAATTAATAATGAGTAATACCTTGATTAAAGTGGCAAAGACACAAAGTAAAGGTAAAACAAGGAACGAGAAAAGGGGGAAGCAAAGCAAGTGTATTAATGATGCATAGTTGTTAATGCATCATGCAGGGCATGCACCCCTAGATTGTTTCCCCCCTGCACACCTATGTTCCAGGCATTTTCACCCTCGGGACATTGCACTAGCAGCCCAACCTGCACTTTCCACATTGATATATCGACCGTTTTACTTCAGCTGGTTGAACCTGCAGCTAATACTGAAACTAAACTTGTGAAACTGTTCCGTTTCTAGCTTAAATTCACCTCGATTTCATTAATAATTTCTGAGAAAAGATTTTTTTTCTTTCTATTTCTTCATTTATTATTCATTGTTTTGTCTTTTTGATTAGTTATATAAATTATATGCATGAATGAATCAAAAAGCAATTTGCAAACGGACGTCCGGAACTTTCCCAAGTTGATTTTTGTTCTTTATTTATTTAATATATGTATACTATGTATATAGTAATTGCAAGAAGTTTAAGAATCGAAGAACGTGGTGGTTATGGCAAATTTATTTTTGTCCTTTCGTTCGCACGTGGATAATAAGAATTAGAAGTTGCTAAACATAAATATCATATGTAATATGATATGTATTTCCGAATAATGCGTGGATGTAATAAATAATTAATTATCTTTACAGCCTCGTGCTCATGTTAATACGCGAGTTGATTATTAATTTCTAAAGGTAAACGGAAGGAAAACAAACATTTCTTAAATTGACAACAATTAAAGTACAACATGGATGCTTGTACGATCATAAATTATTGATAATTTGTATTCTATTCTTGTTTTCTATATATTTGAAGGATATACTTAAATTTTAAGAAAACAATAAGCATTTTCCCCAAACAAAATAATTCCTAATTGCCCATCAAAAAAAAATCACAAATTCTATTTGCAATTTTCCTCAAGAACAGAAGAGAAAACAAACAAACAAATAAACACATAATTGAATACAAATAAGTCTTATTTACATCTTATAATAAAAAATAAATAAACCGCAACAATTAGGAATAATCCGAAAGAAAAATAATATTTCAACATTTCCTTCCCAATAATTTTCCTTCTCCTCGGTCTAAACGTGATGTATATCTAAAGCAAACAAAAATCTTTTAATAATTTAATATGCTCCCAATGCGAACGCGATATCAGTCTCCTTTTATTACGCGCTCAATATCCTTATTCCCAGGCACAATGGCTCGACATTATTCGCACTGACTGTCATATCAAATGCGAGAGGTTCGAGCACGAGAGTAAATAATTCCCATGGCCAAACGAACAGCAAACAAATGCATAATTATAAAATTACGTTGACTTTTCCACGACTTCGAACTTGTGCCAACATCCTCCTCTCCTTTTTATATGTAAACCTAACTCTAATACCAATATTTCAATTTGGATCCTCTCTAGCTTCAGTGATTATATGACCCTCAAAAAATAAATAAAGTTTTGCGAAATTTATAAAGGGCAGAGATTTTATTTTGTGTTTACCAAATTCAAATAGAGATTTGGGAGTTATAAAGCAGATAAAAAATGAAAACAAATCATTATCAGTCATTCCCTCAATGGCTACGTTGTTTATTTATAAGCGCAAATAAATGGTTACGCATTGGTAATTTTGCTTTATCGATTAGCACCCCTATTTATTTATTTAGTTGTTGATTCAAGTTAAAATGATAGATATGCCTGATATTCAAATGGAAAACTCTGGAAACTTTACAAAATTTGAAAAATGAAGAAAACCAATTATGACAACAAAATAAATAAATTGGAATTAAAAATCACACCGCAATTCCAATTTAATATTTGAATGACACTCAACATCGCCCTTCACTTCCTTCTCGCAATTATTCCTCAAGGGTGTGGGTGGCTCACACCCACTGCTGGCGCTCGGCTGCCATCATCCTGAGAAGTCCGAACAATACAACGTTGGCGCATTGTATGCAGCATGCCATTCGCAATTCCAACAGATAATAACACAAAGTGTTACTAAAATGGCAATTACCTCCCTGGTTTTGGGCCAAATTGCCTTGTCAAAAAAGTCTAGCAATGTTTAAGAAGACCAATCTGATAAGAAAGGGATTATCATAATCTCGTAGTAAACAAATACTAATCGATATCGTAATCCTGATTCTAAACTAAACACCCGGTACTTCTCAATTGGCGGTGCATTGAACCCAAGCCTTCTCTCTATTGCTGCTATCAGCGATATGTCCTCGGAAAGAGTGAGTCCCATTGCAATATCGCGTATCGTTTTCCCCGTTATAATAGTTCCGCGAAGCTCATCGTCACACGCCCCGTCGTGTCCTACTAATACTCTTCCCACATTATTTTCTCCTCCGAAGAAAAACTCTTGAATTGAAAACTTCCTGATCGCGATAAATTTAAAAATTCAACCTTGGAACGCAAACAAGATCAAACAAGACCAAATGTTGAATCACACCAAGAAATTACGAAACAATCAATGGCCCGAAGGCATCTCGTTCCACTTTTGTTTCTTGCTCTATTGCTCATGTCAGAGCTCAATAATCTGCTTACCTACAACACGACCTTCTTGCTTCTTGTTCTTTAGTTCCCTAAACTTCGATAATTCTAAAGACCAAAGCAGTGAGATGGTAACACAGTCGAAGATTTGATCAAGCGCGAAGAGACCCTAACTGAGTTTGAGCGGAATAATCACCGGATTGTTTGCTAAGTTAACAGGATACATGACGTATATAGAATGCTTCCTATTTCTAATTCCTCCAGATTTCGCTTCGTTCCTAATTCCTGTTTTAATCTATATGCTGTGTCAAATTAATTGTTGATGATTTTGATTGGAAACAAATTACTCCTAGGACTGTGGGAATGAAATGAAATATTTACTGGAACAGTCAGCCATATTGATTGGACAATGTCGCGACTTTGATTTTAAAAATGAATTTATGTCCCTGAACTAACACCATGTGTGTGTTTCATGGCTTTAAAGAGGGGAAAAGCGAATTATATTATCAATAGTGAATTAGTTGAGTTAGGTTATAGTCCATATGAGATTATTATAAACAAATAAGTTGATTATGACACATTCTGCGTTACAATAACTACATTGTAAAAACCTAAACTAAAGCTATATGAGCAAGCAAATTATTATCGTTACAATAATGTAAATATTGTCCTAGGGAATGACACGATTTGACACGGTTTAATAACACTTTCGTTGTTATCTCATGTAACTAATCTCTCCAACTATTTACTATACTCACACACAAGTAAATATATATAAATAACTTTATTAATGAAATGAAATCCATATTAAAACCCGCCAATTTTCATAAAGATCCAATGACATCATCAAAAAAGAATTTCCCAGATTTTAACATAATCAGCCGATTGATGGATGAATAAGAAGATAATCGGATTTCGAAGGAGCAAAGGAAGGAGAAGAAGTTTAAGTTAAGCAACTTAAGACGCAAAATATTATTATTATTGCTGGCCAATTAGCAAATCGCGGTGCGGTGACTGTTCGCTCGTTCTGAACGAACGAACACCGCACCAGCTGAAACTCTTTTCATTCTATAGCGTGAACCAAACTGCACAAATGGTTGTAAATGTAAGAGGAAGAAAAAGAAGCAAAAACAAACGCTCGCGAAAAATAGCAATAACCTCATCCAAGGCCAGAAACAATTTCAATGCGAGAGCAAAAGAGACGGATTATTAGACAAATATCAAACAGAACAAATAAAAGAATGCTATACATAATTTGTAAAATTGCTGCTTGAATTATAAATAAAATTCGATTTTGAAATAAAATGCATCCAAATTAATTATTGTAATAACATTCGATTGTTTAATATTAGAGGAACCTTGACCCAAGAAATTTAACCAACTATATTGCTTTAAGCTAAGCATGAAATGAACGAAACCACAATTACAAAAATCCACAAAAAGGAAATAACACTAAACAATAAAACAAACAACAATCCAGTTGAACCGATAACAAAATATATTTTGGGTGGTCTAAAAATTGCAATATAAAATTGAATTGAAAAAAGTAAATAATATCTACGTATCATTATTATATTTTTAAACTGCTTCAACTGATAATATCATAAAAAATTTGGCAAAAAATTTAATCTCAGTCGAAGTTTATTAGTAGTACCTGCAACGCAGTTAGTAACTACCTGAAAATTTAAAGACAGAGTTTTATTAAAATTATTCCAAATATTTCCAAAAATAGAATAAAAATGTCCCTAATTTATACCTCCGATTATTTTAAATTAAAAGCTATTCTTAATTCAAAACCGAATCAACTGAAATTTCAATTGTTAATTATGAATAGAGAATAATATTATGAAGCATAAATAACCACTAGCATTAATAATCCTATTGAACATTGTTCCTTTGGCAATAATTTGGCAATGAATTGATATACAATTACTGGACTTAAAAAGACAATCTATTGAATTTAAACAAAAAAAAACGAACTATATTTAGAAAACGCCAAAAACTAATCATTTCAAAATTATTCGCGAAATGTTTTTACGACAGTTCTAACACATAAAACGAGGAAGGAAAAGGAATGAAATTAATCGCACATAAACTGTGCAATTTCCATTGTTCGATTAAGTAATTTAAGAAACCATTAAAGTTTAAAGATTGGAATTTAATGCTTTTGAAAAATAAGTAATAAGTTCATAGAGATCTAGATTAATGTTATAACTAGCGGTAAACTTAGGAATGTTAAGATGAAAGAAAATCAAAGCAAGGCTCTGGTTATGAAATGAAAATAAAAGAAAGATCTAACCAGATGACTAGATTACCATAAAAAGTTGACAGAAAACCAAGTGGTCAAGAGAGAAAAGTCTTAGTAAACAAAGCCACAAACAGGAAGTTATCAGAATTAATTAAGACTCACATTGAGCAAATGTAAACGTCGCAGATAATCCAATTGCAACTATTGCAAGCACAACGCAGGGTTGAAATGTTTGTTGTATCGCCATAAATATGCACTCATTTGGACTGTAATTTCGTGGGACAGGGACCGACTGACTCGCAACACAAATAAATAATACAACTCCTTCCTTGCAGTGGTTTGCAGTCTCTTGCAATCTTAGGATAGTTCAGTCATAGAACTTGCACTTTTCGCCAAACGACAACGGCACGCTTGTTGAGATATTATTTAATTGAAGCACGGACTTGTTGTTATGGTAAGGGAAGTCAGAACTGTTTTGGTTCATGAACACCACGATGCGTATTCAAGGACCTGTGCACGTTGAATGCGTTGTTATGCACAAACACATTCCACGCACACGAAAAATGTTGTGACAAGTTTTTGTTTTGTAAGGTTACGACGTGCGAATACTTCGAAGAATACTCGTGTTACTGCCGCACTACTGTTTGTTATTGCGTTGCGCGATTTGAGGCATGCTCACACTTTACGCACAACGTAATGTATGTTGAGTTTGCAATGTTATGCTATTATGATTATTATTTGCAAACGCTTCGAGCGCCGTCCACGAAGTGGACTTACAGATTTTGCTTGTGAATGGCACCAATTGACAAATTCTTGCAGTCGTTTGCAGTATACCTACCTCCATCTGCAATCCCTTCTCCAATTCTTGTATTTGCAGTTCGGTACTTGCAGAGACATCTGAAAAGAGAAAGTGATACTTTTCTAATGAAGGAATTGTAAAAGTTGGATAACTGTACACAATTTTGCAATTTTGATTTTAAATTATAATTATTTGTCGCAACTCAAATTAAAAATTTGGTCACGTTGTTAAAATTATGCAGAAAATATGGGAAAATCAAGGTCTTTCAGTTCCCTTCATTTTTATTCATCTTCACGTACAGGATAAATGCATATATTCAATGCAAAGAATTTATAGATGCATAACTTGATAAAATTGCATAAAGCAATTCTGAAATTGCATCTAGAATATTAATTGCTAATATTTATTTATTAATATTGAATTGCGATGTTTTTATGATTGATTTGAGGCCTATAAAAGACTGCAAACAACAAAAGAATTGCAGTTGCAGTTATTCTATGCTATATTACTTTACTAAATTTGTTAACAATAATGAAGTTCTTAATTTTTGTAAGTAAATAATTTAAATATATAATTAATAATTATAGTTATAATTATTATCTTAAGTTTAGATTGTTGTTTGTTTACTGGCAATTTTTGCCAATGGAGCACCAGTTGCAGGACCTGGACCTGTAGCTAATCCTCGTCCAGGACCTAAAGCTGATCCTCAATTACTTTATTATGGTGGATATAACTCTTTATATGCCCCAGCATATTCTTATTCTTGGTATACGCCATATAATTATGGCTATTACGGTAATATTTATTTCAATCATACAAAGAATTAAAAATAATGTGTTTTTATTAAATTTCAGGTGGTTATCCTTATTATTACTATTAAAACATGAAAGGAAACTAACAAAAAATGGTAACTTCCGGTTATTTTGAATTTAGTAATAATTTGGAAATAAAATATCAAAAATAATTGCTGTACAACATCTGTAATAACCGAATTAGATCAGGAAATAATAAAATATTATACTTTCAATAACAATTTGAATTTAAACAAAGTTATAATAAATTAATATTGATTAATATGGATTTTAAAAACCTAGATCTAGAGACATTTGGTTTCTTCTTTATAACCTTTTTCAGATCACATTTCCCGCAATTTTCTGCGCGCTTTATTATAACGTTTATCCCAACCCGCCAACTTCATTGAATTCCAGGCATCCATAACGTTCACAACGTCTCCACATCTCACAAAGCTTTACATCATAAAAACACTTTAATATAGAAAAACTTTGTCTTTTATTTAATTAAAACTAAACAAAAACACAGCAATCATGTTTTGGGGTAAGTAATTTAGATTAAAATATTGTTAAAACAAATTTGTATAAGTTACAATATTACCGGCTTGTTACCACGTGTTTTTTTATAATTATTAATTAATTCTTGTAATTAGTCAATTATTAAATGTTATATTAAAAACTTGCTTTGTTAGAACATAATCTATATTTGTAAAATGCATGAACTGATTGTTTTTTGTAATTTAGGACTTATAATGGAACCAAACAAAAAATACTCGCAAACAGTAAAGAAGCCATTCCACATTTCAATGGCTGCCATTGACTTGGAATCTGCAACAGATGATCCTGTTCAAGTTATGTGTGCCTATGATAATCGTAAATATTTGCTTTGCACTTTACATAGGGATAAAGTTTTGCAATGCCACCTTGATTTAAGTTTTGAAGTAAGTTTTCATTTTGTTTTTGTTTCTAAATTTGTATTAATGTTAAACTGTTTTGTATAGATGGGTACACAAGTGTCCTTTATTACAAATGGTGGATCACATGTACATTTGACTGGATATTTATTGGAGTACATGGATGAAGAAGAAGAGGAGGATGACGATGAGGAGGAGGAAGAAGCTGACGTTAGCTTAGGAAACATTAGTTCCAGCAATATTGTCAGTGGTAAAAGAGCAAAATCTGGAAAAGCAGAAGGACAACGTAAGTATTTATATAAATCAATTGAATATTGGGAATTTATTGCTGTATTCTTACTTTCTGTCTGCTTTTATAAATGTTTAACATTGGGCTTGTTGCGTTTGTTTTAGTAAATGGGTTGGAAGCTAAAATTAACAAGAAGTTGGCTGCTTTGTATAAAGATGCTCGTGCGTATTAAATTACTTTTACTAAATATTGATTGTTTATTAATAATTTTAACTAATAAAAAACATTTTTATGGTACGTTTCTCTCAGCACCAGCAAAAAAATTGAAGACGTTGGATCTCTTAACCGACCTGCAAGACGAAAGCGATGAAGACGATTCAGACGTTGATTTATCCGACTTGATCGCAGAAGAAGACGACGACACGATGCTTGAGGAAGAGG
Source organism: Falagria sp. GC000072 (assembly GCA_030556245.1). Lineage (NCBI taxonomy): Eukaryota > Metazoa > Arthropoda > Insecta > Coleoptera > Staphylinidae > Falagria > Falagria sp. GC000072. The sequence continues at coordinate 14,201 of JASKGN010014311.1, read as the reverse complement.
AAGAAGACGACCAGGATGATGAGGAAGAAGTTGATGATGAGGATGAAGAGATGTCGAATCCTGAAGAAGAGGAGGACGAAGAGGATGAAGACGACGAGTTGGATGAGAGCGGCGATGAAGAAGATGGTGCTGACGCCGCTGCACAGAAAATAAAAGTCCATAAATCCCAAGCAAACGGCGCCACTAAGAAAGCCAAGAAGACGACGAAAGCCGAGAAAAATATGCACGATGATTCCAAATTAAATTCCCCGAAGTTAACCAAGCAATCGCAGAAGTATCCCCATAAGAGGTCACTCGAAGGCGGTGTCATTATCGAAGAGATCCGTCAAGGTACCGGGCCCGCTGCCAAACCAGGTAAAATGGTACAAGTCTTCTATGAAGGGCGCTTTAAGAACAACAACAAAATGTTTGACTCTGCCACCAAAGGAGCAGGATTCAAGTTCCGATTGGGACGTGGCGAAGTTATCAAGGGATGGGATGTTGGCATATCCGGTATGAAAGTTGGCGGCAAGCGACGCGTTATTTGCCCACCTCCAATGGCGTACGGCCAGAAGGGCAGTCCACCTACCATTCCACCTAACTCAACGCTGGTTTTTGAAGTTGAGATGAAGAACGTTCAATAATCTTGTCTTATTTGCTGCTGCTTGGCATGTCCAACCTGCACATAATCATAACGCACTGATTTTTATATTTTAATTATTATTACTGTTTAAGATGTTTTGCATTGTGTTTGAATTTTTCAAATATCGAATCGTTCTCAAATGTTTCAATGTTGATGATTAAAACTGATGTTACAAGTTAATTTTTGAAAGTGTATATTAACGTCTTAAGAACTTGTTCCAGTTTGTGACCTATTTTACTACCAATTAAATCAATGTTAAATTACTATTTGTGTTTTATTCTATCTGATGAAATTTTAGGGTTTTGTTAGCTTACCATTTGAAATATGCCAAATTCTGTACGATTTGGATTTCGGGCGTTTTACCCCTTATTTAAAACTTGACGAGATTCATTGAATTTCTAAATGACATTAAATGGGCTTTAAAAATTTGTCTTCTTGCTAGTTTTCCTCCAATGATGACTAATTATACATTTTTATTCAAAAAACTGAAAATTTTTGACACTAAAAAATTTTTATTGTATCTATGTCAATAATAATGTCAAACAAATTACAATAATGAAAGACATTTTAAACAATTGGCAAATAAACATTTTAATCATGAAAATTTTAAACATGTTGCCTGTGTCAGCCATTTTGTTCTAGTTCCATTCAAATAAATAATTTACTTTTTAAGAAAATATAAACAATTCCAACTTAAATGTTTATATTTATCAGAAATATACTACAGTATACACCTTTTATTTCATAATTATTTATATCTAAATACATACTTAACTAATTACAAAATTTACAAATTAAATGCAACAATAAACAGAATCTTCAAATATAAATTATTATTAATTATTTGAATTATTCTATGTAAATTTTTTATCATTGTTAATACATAAAATTTAAGTCTATTTAAATTAAATCCAATCAATTTGTTTTTAATTTACATTCCATTGTCCCACCATCATCAATACCATCTTTCGATTTATTAGCACAAGGGCATGACCAATTTAATAAACTCTGTGGTTTTGCAACCTCTGTATTTTTGTCAGTATCAGCTTGATCTTTATCTTCAAGCTTCTTTTCCCAAGGATTCCAGAACTTTAGTAGAATTGGTTGAATATAACGATGAAAGATGAATAGCAACAATGGAATAACAAAACATGGTATACAACCAGCCATTTTTTAGTTTGTTGTGATATATTCCAGAAGGGTTCTAAAATTAGAATAATCAATTATAAATAAACAATAAATCCTAATAATTATGAATAATTTCTAACCATAATCGACAATGTATATAACTCCCTATTAAAAATCATTGTATAATGAAGAACTGTACTTACAATATTAAAAGAATTATATTCTTGTACGCAAATTTTGTTGATTAAATAGACTTTTCTCGTTGGAAACAATTAACTTGATTATTTGCTAGAATTAATCAGGTCTAGACTGCACAAAATGAATGTCATGTCACTTTTGTCAAGAATGGAAATAAAAGTGTAAATATAGCTGATATTGTAAGTATTTTTATTAACAGAAATATTTATATAAATTTCTACACTAAATTAATAAACATATATTTATAAATCTTTTATTTAACAAATTTAATTCTTGCGAGAATTTATGAATGAATACCACCCAGTTGGAAATAGCAACAATAGAGGTCTATAGCTATACTAAATAATAGAAAATAAATGTAAATAAATATAAAATAAAATTATATTTAACAACTAATAAATCTCTGATAGTATCTCAATTCTTATATTAAAATTTATTGCATTATTTAATAATTTTATTAATATTCAAAACTGTTATATACATCCTTTTTATCAATTTGTATCAACTACATACAGTGTTATTTATATCTTTTTATTTTAATTTGTTTGCGTACTTTCTTGAAATATACATTAAAAATAAACTAAGCCAAAAAGCAAAGCATATATGTTAACATGTACGTTATAACTGGTTATAACGTATCGCATGATTTCTACACGAAATCAGGGATTCACATATTCACAGTGTGAAAGGGAAAGCTTGAGCTTTATCTTGCATTATTCAATTGGTTATAGCCGTTATAGCAATCAAATATATTATAGTATTATAATTATATTTAATAACAATAAACATATAAAACAAAGCTGTACGTATATTCTAGTTCACTACATTGTTTTTCAATAAGTAATATTTCATATAACTGCTTTGTCTTTGGATTGTTATTAATTCTTGTTCTTTTTAGTTTAATTAAGCAATTGTTATCATGACATTTCCATTCCACCTGGCTTTATTAGGAGCAGCAGCAGTGTTTGCAGTATATCTTTTGCTGAGAGAGCCTCCTACTAGACAGAAATTAACATATGGTCCTAGCAATAGCGGTAGCTCTTCTGCACATACTCCCTTGGAAGATGGTTATGATACGTAAGCGTTCATTGTATGTAAAAAGTATCATTACAATTAATTCTTTTGGTTTTCTGTAGATCTCCCCTAAGAAGATGTGGCTCAGACAGTAACTCTGATTGTGATAAATGTTCTATTTGTTTGGAAGATTTATATGACTCCAAAGTACAATATCTGAAATGCACACATGGTTTTCATGCAAATTGCATTAGGACATGGTTGCGTGGTAGCAGAAATTGTCCTCTTTGCAACCGTCGAGTTAAATAAACTAAATACAAGACAATGATGAATTTATTATAGGTATTTACAAAATAATTGTAATAGTACAATATATTTTAACTCATACAAATTGACTTAGATTAGGTAATAATATTGTAATACAATTGGTGATTTGAATTGTTATTGATTTTTTTTTGTACTTGATCTGAATAAGAAATAAACTGAATTAAAACTCATAATATTATGTATATATTTCGTTGCATATTATATCGTCATCGTGTGTTACCCATTCGTTGAGATGTTCTGAGATATTCCTATTTATAAATGTCCCAACAGCATCATGTTGCCAATATTTCTGTCTCGTCGCTTTATGCTGTTTTTATAACATTTTATAACTGCTATGAGTTTAAGAATGCATGTAGAAATGTGTATTTTACGATTTCAACTTAGTCAGGTTCAGATAGGAATGAAAATTTGATGAAGGGAGAAAGTTTCTAAAATAAATTCAAAAAGTTATTTTTTGTGGTCAGTGTTTGTAGTTTCTTATTAAAAGTTTTTCAAAGTTTTATAAATTTATGTAATTTTTCTTGTGGCATATTTAATAAATTTTGTGAAGTTTATAAGATGTAGGAGCCATCTTGAATGGAAATTGATCATGGTAATTACAAATTTAGAAAATTTTCACTTTGGAAATAATACCATTCTAATTTTACTAAGTATAAAAGAAAAACCTTTAATCTATGATTCTTTTCATGATTACCAGTAAATCAAAGATAAATTATGTTGATATTGACATTGAGATAAGAAATATATTCTGTATTTTTAATATCTTGAATCAATAAAAGGAATAACTAATATGATTACATCAATTAAATATTAACAATATGGCTTGTGTGTTAAGAGAAGAGAAGTTTAAATTTAAATTCAACAACTTTAAAAAGAAATATAATTTACATGTTTGGAATATTAGATTTGTTTCCACACACCAGGTTCGTTTAAACAACCTTGGACAAACAAAAGGGCATAAATTATGAATAGTTATGTAACTAGTTTAAGTTTATTGCCCGCTGGACATACACTGGATGCCAACATTTGGCAATTTTTGATTAATGATTAAGTGAAACGAGCCAATTGTGTGTTGTCACCCGGATATTTATGATTAATCACAACTCACAACCATATTTTCTGTTAATTATGATTAGTGGATTATCTCTCAAGTTTAAAAAACAATATTAACTTATTCTTCTTTTTTCAATTTTTAAAAATTGTCAATGACAACAAAAAACAAAAGAAACCTTATTGACAATTATTCAATTATAAAAAAAGTCATCATAATAACAAAATTTTAATCTTTCAACAATTAGTCTTATGATACCAAGGCAAATTGCGATTATAGATGTTGATAAAGAACAAAACATATCATTAGTATAATGTGATATGAAATGAGATGATTGACGGGAAGGCACTATTAACTTGCATAATTAATAAACTCATTAAATTACAATTTCCAGAAAGGCGTAACTGCCACTGACAACATTGGAAATCACCCTAAGGCAGGAAAGAAAAGTCATCTTCGACGATGACCAGCATGCTTGACCGAGGGGTAAAAAAGTTGTGTTCAATCGTTTCCAAACCGTCAGTCGTATCGGAGGCGGCTGGAAGTCGCCACTAAACCAATTAATCCTTAATCCTTTTGACTTTGAAGGGAATTTTAAATTATAGAACATGAAATTTGGCAAATTGCATTACCTTCCTGTTTTCATGTATATTTGGTTTCTTATGACTTTTATTCTTACGTGAGTATTTGAAATTTTGAAACTTTTAAAACTTAATTAATTGATTTTTCCTTCTTAGTTATGCAATTTCCGTATGGCAAAAAGATGTAGAACCAATTTTTCCGTATATTAGTGATACAGGGACATTCACACCAACAAGTTGTATTTTTGGCCAGCTACTCAACACCGGATCAATTTTATGTAAGTTATTATAAAGTTTGAAATAAAAGTTGACAAGTTTACGGTATAAATCTGTACGTAAGAATTAACTAGAGGAATTCCCATGTTTAATGACGTAACGTAGTTTAAGGACCTCCGAGTCCTTTGAAGTCGCGTGTACGAGCTGTGAAATGTGAACAGTGTTATGTACAGCTAAGTGCACTATTGATTTTTGTCGGTTTTCCCAACTCGGACAACCTCTACATTACCAAGAATGCGTGCAAACCAGTAAATGAATGAATGGGAAAATTACCATTAATTTTCACAGCATGCGCACATTACTCCAATTTAAAAACAAATACACATCGATGTAAACAAGAGTTGTAATTTAATTTTGTTTTAGTGTCAGTATGCATTTACATACGATATCTCCAAATAAAGAGCACCGAAAATTTGGGGGAAAACATAGCTGGTTTGAATTTTACATGTTTGGTGCTTGGATGGGTTGCATCGTTAGGAGTTGGAATTGTTGGTAATTTTCAGGAAACTGAAGTTTTCACGGTTCATATCATCGGTGCCATTATGGCTTTTGGTTTAGGAGCGGTTTATCAATGTATTCAAGTAAGTTTCTTCCTTTTCCATATTTAATCTTTATTTTTAAATTATTAATTAGATAAAGTATTGATTATGTTAGGACAATGAACTAAAGGAAATTTTAAGGGTAGTTTAATGATATAATACTACAAATGAGAATTAACAAATAACTAAATATTGCTGTCGTACAATGATTGATTAATGTTGATGATAGAATGATTGATTAATTCTCTTTCAGTCCCACATTTCATCACGAACTAGAAAAGAATGTCGGATCAGTAATGGTATGGTGAATTTCCGACTGTTTCTTGCTGTCATAAGTACAATTACGTTTTTTACTTGTTTCGGTTTTGCTGGATTGGCACTAACTAAATACACAGGTAAATAAATATAAGCTTCATCTTTTTTTTTGGTCTTAATATATTTTATATGCTTATCATGATGATTTACCCCTGGGGGATTGATACCATACGTGTAACAAGTTATGAACGAAGCGAGAGTAGCAGAGATTACTCTTACTTTAGTCGTAATCCATGAATATTGGAAATTCCAAACATGAAAAAATTGCTCTGGCTCAATGATAATACGTGCTTAGTCTTCATAAACTTGATGACTAAGGGAATTCTTCATAAATGATATGAAACCTGGTTTTTGTTACATGAAAATATATTGTAACAATTTATTCTTTTATATTAATTTATTGAGTTTTCTTGAGGATTTAAATTTAATTTTTGTTTTAGGAACTGATATGACAAAGTGGAAGAAATCAGATGGGGGATATACCATGCATTTAATAAGTACTATTACTGAATGGATTTGTGGGGTTGCAACGATGACATATATATTTACATACGCCGCTGATTTCAAACATTTTACAATTAGCGAGCCTGCTATTATCCATTTGGATTGAAACTACTAATTTGAAGTTGTGAGAATACTTTATATATGTGATGAGCAATTGTTAAAAGGCAATGATAATTCTAGTGATATTCTTTGTGGACTTTCTTAAATTTAAATATTGTTAGAGGTAATTTATTAAATTTTAGTAAATTATTTAGAGTTTATGAATTTTTCATTGGAAAAGTTTAATGATAATTATTTAATTTTAAGTTTAAATATGTAATAAACATTAAATTAAACTTTATTAAGTTAATATGAAAGGAAATAAATTGAGTTAAAATAATAAAAACGCATTAAACTTTAAAATTAAAAAAATCAAATATCGCTTATAGTTTTAAAGTAGTATTTTATTTTATTTACGTTAATTCTTTTAAACTAACATTAAAGTACTCTTACTCCCATATTTTGATGATAAAAATAGTCCAAATTAATTAAGTCACTTTAACCTAACAGATTCCCAATTATTTCATCTTATTTTCTTATCTGAAGCTAGCTCAATTTAAATTAATAATAATCCGATCTCATCAGTTTACGTCTAGCTACAGCAAGATCATTGATCCGATCAGTAGGATTATACTTCAATGCGGAAGGTTTAATATTAAAAGCAAATTCATTTTCTTTAATTTCTCGGCGCACCTTAGGCCAAGCGAGTTCTTCGACTCTAGGTGAAGCCTTACACACCAACGCACTATGTGAAACCGCCCCAACTTTCTTCTTTTGTTTTTCAAGTAATTTATGTTTAGGTATTCTGGTTAATTCTGACAATCTTTGGAGTCGATTCATATGATTCGATGCTTCATCCGATGAATGTATCCTTGCCATTGGTCGATCCTTACCATCCGCATCATGGAAAAACTTTTCCTGTTCTGAATCTTCAGATAAACGTTGCTTTCTTGGTTGGGCTAAAGCTTGCAACCTTTCGGATAAAATAAAAGGCGATGGGCGACCTATTGGGTCTGTGGCTGTAGATAATCCTGCAACTGAAGTGGGAGTTCTGGCATGGACCCTTTTGGGCATTGCGAGATCACTTAAACGATCCGATGCATTGTAGGTCAAAGCTGAGGGTCGTACACGGTATGGTTCGTTTTTTTCATAGACTGGTTGACGAACTTTGGGTTTGGCAAGTAAGTCGATGCGACGAAGTCGTTGGGATACGTGATAACGAGATGTTGTTGGTGGCGGTCGAGTTTTCCGATTACCTGGGAAGAGATCTTCGTTCCATTGTAATTGTTTTTGATAAGAATCGTCATCGTCGTCTTCAGATTCTATGGATGCCACTCGTTTGGCTTGGTATTTGTGGTTGGTATTTTTTTTGACTTCAAATTTGGACATTCTGATTGGGATTTGAGAATTAGCTACTTTGACATTAGCTTTGTGACGTTTGCTTAAAAAAATTAAATAAATTCTATTTAAAAAAATGGTGACATTGTTGTTAAAGGAAATGAATGATATATAAATGAATAGACAAATTGTTAAAGGAGTTTTGTCAGTTGTGTATTCTCTTGAACATCATTCAAAATGAATTTGTGATGTATTATTGCGAATTCTCGTCTCTTCCTTGGTTCCTTAGTTAAATATCATACCCAAAGTGATTATTCAATTGTCGTCGGTTCAATTTACCTTGTTTACAACCCTAATATCATTGTCCCTTTTATTTAATTCATAAATATTGTATTACATTCGTGAATTAATGATGCTTTTACTTTATTCCATTCCAGAAAGATTTAATAAGGAAAATTTATGGCACTTAACAAATGAAAATCGTCATATTAGTTCATCATGAACTTATCTGTGTCCTCGTAAAACAACCCAAATTCGGTAAATTGTCCGCACGAGGGTGGTTTTCGCATTGCTAGGACAATAAGAAGATAGCTTGAGATTCAAAGGTTGGGAGATCATAATACCAACGCTATAAAAACACGAAGTACGCGTTTTATGGTCGTGTTAGGTACTAATTCACCATCAAAAGCTAGTAAAGGTTCTTCCTTTCATAATATCTTTATGTCATTATGTTTGTCTTGTTCTAATAAAATATTATGTAGCTACAATTGTCGATATTAAAAAGGAAAAAGAAAAAAGAATTCCGACTGGTTTAATTAAATCATTTCTCGATTTGTTTTACAAGAACAAGTTCACAACTGACATTTTTAAATTCTTTGATAAATGTCATTACATAGAAAATTATTGTTATCAAAGTACACCATTCACTAAAAGTTGCAATGAGTCGAAAATTAAATCCTCCATGTTCGGGAGTCCAATAATTTAACTTTTCACCTGTGAATTCATCCACTGCCCATTTTCCAAAACAATTTACTATGATAAATCCTGTTATCATTATTATATTCAAAACTAATCTTGTGAAAAAGATGGCTTTATTTACTCCTGGAGCTTTGTTTATTACTGGAAAACTCACAATTGTCTGAAAAATAATAAAATTATTTAATATCTATTAAAAGTAATTAAAATTTACTTACTTGTACACCAAAATAAAGATTTGCAAAACCAAAAGTCAAGAGTGCCCCAATAAGATGAACCAATCCCATTTGTACTTCATCAAAATTAGTAACAAGTTGAATACTCAAACATGAAATGCAACCAAAAAGTACTCCCAATTTATTCCACATCATATTAACCCATGAAGTCAATTGTAATTTATTAAGTACCAAATTCACTTGTTGATAACGTATATAGATTTGTATTAAAACTGAAAATTTATTAAATTCAATTAATTTAATTACAATAATTGGAATAGTTTGATATTAATTAATGGGTGTTAATTTGGACTTTCAATTGAAGTTAACTTACATAGAACTGAAGCCAAGTTTAATGTGATTCCGAAAATCCCATTTTCCGGCGGTTCTGCCCCCATGTCGCTGATGTAGGGAAACCAGTAGTAGACATGACCCCAAGCCACCGCAATCGTGTATCTACTCAAAATGTAACATGTTCACACGTTATATTTCAATTTGACCAATTAATTTACATTAGATGTCTCATTTCATCCCTAATTTTGTTGTAATTTCTAATTTTTGCAAATTACCTAAATTTGACATTTAAAGGTCATGTTTTTGTAAGATTTTCTCTATGATAGTACTATAGGATAGTACATTGTACCATCAAGTTTAATTAAGTTATAGATCATCATTGTTTATGTTAGTTCAGAACATGTTTGCCAGTCGCGTGTTTGTCTTTAATTAATATAGTTAATTAGATTACTTTCGTATGAATATTAAGTAGTATATTCATTGTTTAAGTTTCATGTTTAATCTTTATGACATTTCGACAATAAATTTATGTTTTGATTGCACAGACTTAATTTGTTACAAACAATAAAATTTTACAGAGTATCTTATCAATAAACTCTGCACATATCTCACATTATTCACCCTTTAGTGTTATTGCTATTGTTATTACCATAGTCATTATTCATGTTCGACAGACGTTTCTACATATGTTTCCTTAATTTGTAACATTTGCAATCTAAAATGATCTATGATGTATTCCAGAAATTCTCAAAAGGTTTCCCTTTTTTCAATTTAAACTAAATTTGATTAAATATTTAATTTTTCATTTTAAAACTTGAAAGGATGCATTCAAGATTGCATACAGATCCTCTTCCTCGTTCTTCCTTTCCGGAATGATATTAAACGTTTGCATTTGCGAAGGAAACTGAAGATATGGCGAGTTATGAGATTTCATTAGTGGACCCGCAGGATATTAATTATTCAGGATGTCGGTGCAAATATTAAGCCGCTACCGTTTGCAGCTGCTGTACCTGAGCACTTCCGGCCCGAAGAGCATTAACGACCCACAAACCGCAACCCATATCCATGGAATTTATTGGCCCGGAATGGACCGGATACTATTACTTATCACTATAACTATATAGGTCTTGCATTCTATTACAATAATTATTTCACTGTTTATTTTAGAATGTGAATGCAAACAATAACTAAATACCTAACGGAAGTAGATGGCGATAGGTGTAAATGACTTTTGTCATTTATTATAACTGTGTCATTTCGGAAAATTCAGTATGAAATTTGAATAATTAAATTAATGACTTACGAAATTAATATGCCTCCAATAAGTAAGATTACTGTTGAAAGTAACAAAAAATAAATGGAGGTATTCATTTCACTTTTTTCCAATAAAAAAATCACTACATAAATTTTCTTTTATTTTTGTGCAGTTTCTCTGAAAGAAAATGCAGATCTGAATAAATAAACGTTATAACTTCGTTCACATTTATGAATTTACAAAATTAATTTATTATTTTATTAATGAGTCATTAAAATTTTCATTATTTTATGACAGATCAGTTACAGAAACAGGTTACTTTGATTTTATGATTTTACAAGGTTAATTAAAAAATAAATTTGAAATTTGTGTATTTTATTCTCAAAGTATAACACAACTGCCACTTGAAAATATAAAAAATAAAATTTAAGCCGAAAAGAAGATTAGCATTAGCATTTTACCCATTATTTTGCTTCGTCCTGAATTTCCTTCTTGAGATTCTTTAAACTCACATTGAGAGCCTGGAATGGTGTCGAAACCGAAAACCGAACTCGTTACATTCGCATTCTCTCATATTCTACATAAAACTCTCATATTCCTGAGGTTGGAAACTTTCCTAGCCATAGAGCACCCGACGTTGATTTTCATTTTCCTTTTCTTCGTGCAAACCCCGCATATGACACAGTCATGCGGAATAAAATGATTTGTGGATTAGAATGGAACCGAAAGCATGGGAACCCAAGAAAATTCTAGTGAAATAAGCGAGAAAATAGAGAAAGGACAATGAAAAAGTTTTAATAAAGAAGGCGACTTTTCCTTTTTAAGTTTTTGTACTTTTTACTTTAGTTTATAAATAAAATGTTATTTTTATTCTCAGGTGAGTTTGTTTAGAGTTGGGCGGTTAATGATTTAGTTTTCTTTTCTTGTTTCCATTGATGGGGAAAACCCGTTTAGTTTAGAAGGGGAGCAAATAATGTTACAAAGGGCAACGTGTTACAGCAAAAGGGTATAGTCATCATATGTTGGTAGCTAGCAGAAGTGTTTCGTTTTATTTTATTTTCTACCGTCAAATACAGTGTTCTTGTTGAATTTTAAATGAAGTTTACTCCTTTGTCTTGTATATTATGATATTTTACAAAGGATAATTAATAATTAAGTAAGTAATTTTATTTATTTTTAACTCTAGTAAGTCTTTTTTAAAGAACAGAAAGTTGTGAAAGTTAACTTTTATTTTTAGATGTAAAAAACAAAAGAAAGAAAAAAGTTAATTATGGAAATGTTATAAAAGTCGCAACCTCAGGATTCAGTAATAAAATCGAAAATTTGACACTGATGTCAACACCTGGAAACAAGTTATAACTTATTGCAAGCATAAAATAATGGTACCATATAGGAAAACTTGGGAAAAAGTATAAAATAGGTTTAACATCTGTGACAAAAAAATACTTCAGATATATATATATACACAATAAGCAATCATCGCTAAATTAGAAATATTTATGACATATTTGCCCAATCCATCAATATCTTAATATCAAGCTATTATTTTGTAATTAGCAATTATAATTTATTAATACTAAATATATTGATACAATATTAATTTTTCTTTTAGGAAAACCCCTCTTAAAAAAGCAAAAGAATTTTATGAGTTTAATCAATTTTTATACCTTCCCGGAAAGGTATTTCATTTTTTATACTTTTTTCTTCTTGGATATTAATACCATAAAACATTTTTATCTGAAATTAATATTTCCATATTTAATAACGCCCTAAAATTTTAATAATGAAAATATCTTAAGGAAATTTATGTGTCGTTAAAATGATATTTACTTTCATTTTGGGATTTTCAATTTGTTGCAATATCCTGAAATATTCGGAACATGCCCGTTAGAAGTTTTCAATCTGTTGCATTTCAATAAAAGCTGAGATGCGGTTTGCCACATTTTGCGGTAGGTTTTCAGCGAAATGAAAACTGACATCTGAAAAGGTGCTAGCCCGCACTTTCCGCCTTTCTTCCTGCACCGTCTTCAACGTCAATTTAAAATATCAATTTCTATGAATGCATTGCATCCATACATCGTCACTCTGTGGAAAATAACTGGAAATGTTTACTCTTCAAAGGAACGTTTGGCACTTCAAGATTTGCTGATTTCTTTTTCAATTGAAATTATAGAAAGAAAATGATATGACAAGGTATCACTAGAATAATAATAGAAAATAGAAGGAATTCTTCCAAAAAGTTTATATATTTTTTAGATTTGAAATCCATTGAGAATTCATGCTACTATTTCAAAAAAGAAGTGAAAATCGAAAAAGGGTATAAGAGGTAAGAATACCTACGGTTGGGGAGATGCTGTGATGATATTACAAAAGGCAAGAGTAATATAAGCAAGATCAGAATTCCAAGAGCCTCGCTTCAGGCTCAAACGTGGGATTATCGCATCGACGCCCAAGAGAATGTACAATTTGAGCAAAAGACGTGCACATCATTTGACATTTCTGACTTTATATGTAGAACACATGAGACCCTTTGGGTCCTGACCTGAGAATTTCACCTTTAGCATTCAGTCAATCAAAGTAAGCACCTTAATAGTACGTTCCTGTACAAAAATCTTAACTTTCATTTTTTAGATGCTGTGGAATTGATGTAACCATGGTAATAATAAAGGACAAGAGTGAGGAAACAGAATATGCACTTACAAACTATTACTCGTCTGCTTTATATAACGTTTATAACATTTTCCTTGCGAGGACAGGAAGAGCAAGAGCAAGGATATTGCGATGGTAATGGCCGTAATCCATTATGTCGCCTCTTTCTGTTAGTTATAACTTCTGGGATCGTCTTTAGTTATATCTAGAATTCTAGTGACTATATATAATGAATAAGAAGAAATAAACGATGTTGAAAAACATTTTCCAATGACTACAGGAAAAGGAAAAGATTTTCGCCTTGCTATTTGGCAATATGTATGTAATTTTTTTTCTATTTTTAGTTCTATGCTTCTATCTATACATTGGTTATTTTGGTTGGTCCTGGTAGGTATTTTTCAACCGTTCATTCATTCATTCACTTGCTTTCATTCTCATTTCCCATTCGTGGGTAAAAGCTTTCCTTTTATACACTTTTCCCAAAAGTGTCTATGGCCTAACTGCTCCCAATGCACGTTCATGAACTTCTCCGCAGATGTGAATCGTTTTCCTGATTCTCTGATTCTTCTTCTAAAGAAATTCCTGACCAACTATTGAAGGACAAAACTTCTTTTGGGATTTCTAGTTTTTTTTATTTGTTTTACTGGTTATATTCGTTTGTCTTTTTAGTAATATTAAATTATTTTTTTTAGATTATGGAATCAAAAATTAAAAACACTTTGTATATAAAAAAAGGAACTTTCTAGTTGGTTTTACTATATCATAAAGTGGACTAAATGACGCGTATGACGAGTGTCCTGCTCTTGAGAGATAACTACGCACATGATGGCATTGAAGGACGACTTGCATCCTTTCTCCAATATTATCCTTATATCTTTTTA
>JASKGN010014305.1:0-11287 GCA_030556245.1 Falagria sp. GC000072 | reverse complement strand
CATAACTAGAGCTGACCTTTGTATCAATTTTCAGCTTTTAAAATGATTGAGTTAAATACGATGGTTAGATATAATTATTATTAAATAATAATGTAATATTACAAACTTGTTTTTAACAAGAATAAGAAAATTCTTAAACTTGGCTAGAAAATTTCTAAGGGTTATTTAAAACTTACAAAATGAAGAAATCTAAAACAATTGAAACATTTGTATAGTATTAATTGCAATGTCAAGAGAACGTAAACTGAATAAGGAAAAGGTGTATTGGTTGCTTTGTAATTTAATACGAGAAAGATTCAAGCATTGGGTATATTAAGAGGTGTATTAAGTAGTACTTGCTTAAGCAAATTTGTAATGAACAGCAATTAAAGGATGATATATCGCGATGTCCGTAGGATCGGAACGAGCAATGTGTTTTCCATAAAAACCCATTGGTCATTAATACACATACATTACGTCCCGCTTGTTTGTTGCTAAACACTTTACCGCAGCGAACTGATGATGATGAAGATGAAGAAAAAGCGCAACAAGGAGATGAAGCATTGGCGCGCGCAAATAGAAGAAGCGCATCTTCAGAGTGGAACAGGAACTTGTGGAGGACTGATCGGCAGTGATTTCAGCCTATTCGGTGTTTGCGGCTCGTATCCAAAACTACTTATTACACCTAAAGAAGATTAGAAGAGGTCGGCATGCTTCGTAATTATGCATAAAATTATTATTTATATGTGAAAGGTCCATTTAAAAGTTCCATGTACTTGCATGACCTCCGATGAAGGTAACGAAGAAGCACATGCATTCCTGATATGTGTGTGTGAATGGCTCATGCGAGTCGCGGAGACAACAAAAAGTGCTCTTGTGTAAAAGCAACTTTATCGCTGTTTATCTGCAACTTGTACGTGCATATCTAACACTACTCAACTCATAAATTAGCTATTGCAACTTTGTGACGAGTGGTGGCGGCAGCAGATATTGGTTTTGCTCAACTGTTGTTTATGTTCTTCGATATATCATTGATTGCGACTCTTCGGCTTCTACATGCCATTCGTAGATATTCGATATAAATTCCTTCTTTTGCTTTTTTGCTTTCTTTATGTAATCGTCTTCAATAAAGCATATTATCGACGCGGTACTTGCTCACCCTATAACTGCGCGCACTTACTTAAAACGGAAATTTTATTATGTATATTCAAATAGTCGCGCATGACTATTAACTTGGTTTGCTTCAAACTTCGGAATTCCCATTCGCATCAGAATGCTAAGCGTTAACGATAGCACTGCACATACTTACTTTGCTTTTAACTCATATTATCAGTTTCAATTTTACTTTCTATCAGTTTTATTAAAATTTCAGTCCGGTTCTGGATGTGATCGAAATCAAAAAATAAAGGACACAGGATACAAGCTGTCAGATGCATGTCGCAACCTAGGTAATCATAACCTACTCCACCATGCATTTCATTCATGATGGTTTCTAGAACAACACTGCTCGTCATCGGAGTCAAGAGTCGGAGTCATCTCACTTACACATGCATATTTAAGATATAACAATAAAACCACGAATCTGCATACATGCATTCTCGAAGCGTAACAACAAACATAGTTACAAAGTGCATCCTTCCACACATACTCTGCTCGTAAGTACATACGATGGAAATTAAACTCAAACTCAAAATATACGCGTCTGTTCTTCAGCAACAAGATCACGATGAGCCGATAATTAGATTCCGAAGAATATAAATCCGTTCGATGCGCGCACCTCTCTCGCCTTTAATTGCCTTCTTCATTATACCGTTCGTCCGCTTCGATTCACCATCAGCCTTGTTGTCTTTTCTTCTCTTTTTGTGAGCTAATGCAAGTGCAGCCCCAGCGCAAATTTATCCTTCGCCTTATCGGTATCACGAATCGTAATACATTGTTCATCAATTAAACATTGCAATTACACAAGTGGACGTTTAGTGCTCGCGCGTTCAGACGAATTCGGTGCAGAATCTTCATTGCTTTATCTGCCACGATAAATTTGTTGTGTGTGGAATCTTTGCGATTTTATTTACATGTGAACTGGACAACTTGCCTAACAATTTAATCAATGATTGACTGATTAATGAGATAATTGCAGGTTCTCGTACTTGTTCCTTCCTTTTAACATAAAAAAACGGCTAACCATTTTTCTTTTTTTACTTTTAGAAAAATAACAATGATTTTTAAATATTTCAATTAAATTCAATTAAAATCAATGTTGTAGTTGGTTTTAAGCATTGCCTTTTGAGATAGTAATTATACTTAAGCTTACCGTGAATCGATAAAACCCATGCGATTAACGCTTGATAAGTTACCAAAGATAAGTGTAATTATGATAACATGCTAAGCAGTGAATATTTTATGCAAAATACAGGCACTACTCTGTTTGGTCGTCTAACACCAATTGGTTTTGCGACGGGCGATGGGCAAGCTCACGTACGCATCGCGTTGAAGAAAAGAAGCGAGCACAAGATGGATAAATCAAAAAGGCTTATCTCATTTGTTATTCCAGCGTCGTCCCGTGTTCCACTCGAGCGAGGAATGAAAAAAGTGCACTTACTATAGTAAGTGAAGAAGGATCCTTCCTCTCTTCCTCCCTCTTTTGCCAAACGGTTGCAAGCAGTTGTATGGAAATGAGAAGGATCAACAAGAGCCTGTCTGAGAGTATGTGTAAGTGAGTGCATGTGTAGACGAAGGGATGTTTGGGATGTGCCCGTACCCTGCGAGTATGCCGATGAAATATGCGCACACCGCTTGCAATTAAGCGATTACAGCTTTTGTTCTTTGAGCAAGCAACAAGAATTTTGCGAGCACGTTTCAGCCTTGCAAGAAGATCTACCTCTATTCCGAATTGATTTATACCAGCATAATAAGGAGCAACGCGCATTATTATTTCTCATTGTAAGTGGTCCCATAACTCTTTGATTACATTATAAAACACACGTTAAAATGGGGATTTATAGCGTTGGATGGGAAGTATTAATAATTTTATAAAATATTAATAATCGCTTTATCGCCGGTAGGAATCTTCTTCTCGTACGAAACACATCAGCGTTGCCTATTGTATGTGCGCTACAAAGACGAATAGACCGTGTCGTCCGTAAACATGACATCTTATTTTTGTATATTGTACATCTGGTTTCTTCCAATCGAGTTAGTGTAATGGGTAGTTTATACCTCACAATCACTTTTAAAAATCGTCATCGATAACCCATCTTATCAATAAACACATTTGTTATTGTTTATTTTGCAAATTAATATTTAATGCCGTGAAATTTATAAAGGAAAAAATAATGGAGTTAGTCAAGAATGTAAGTACTAATTTTGACATATCCTCAAGGTATTATCTAACATATGTATTTCTATATCTAATATATATTTACGAGGAGTATGTTTATAATGCTTGTGAGTACAGGGCACGTCTACATGAAGCGCATCAAGATTTAGATTCAGTTATATTTAGTATATACTCTTCCACTAAATGTGTGCATCCCATTCATGTCGATCATTTATCCTTAAACCAGTTTCAATAAATTAACATCTACGAAACCCAAAGAACAATCAATCTGTTGTCGAACCAATTGCAATTTTCATTGAATCATTCTTAAGTGTCACCTAACTCACATTAACTAAACAATTACTCTTCAAAGATTACAAAGTGGCATCGCGAAAATTCCAATTCCTTTGTTTCAAACAATTTATATACATACATAGGTAAAGTATATAGCCCCCACAGAGTTAAATGCTTACAAGAAGTAAACTCCCAATAGGAAATGAAACCACTTGATCGTGGTTTGCGGAAAGCTCAAGCAAATGAACAATACGGTAGCAGCAGGAAACCACGCCTGCTGTTGTGTTCCGCTTGGTGCAATTGTATTCCTGCCGCGACTGCGCTGCTTCCACAACAATGCCTGTTGTCTGGCGAGCGTCATTGTTCGCCCACGCAATGTCCCAATCCGATGCTGAAGGCGGCACCGCCGCCAAGCACGTTTACCCAGCAATTGGACAGTTTTTCCGCTTTCCCTATTGTAACCCGGAAGCGCCACGGCGCACGACCACATAGCGTCGTGACAATAGATTCAGGATCTGGATCCTACTCGTGGAACGGAATCTAATTGGAGCTTTTCAATTTCCACGCTATTCGTTTAAACGGATACAATAACGCGCATGCCACACGATTTTCCACATGCAGACAACACTTCAACTCGATTCTTCAGGTACGAATGCAGAGTCAAAGTCAAACGAACTAAAGACACTGCTAGTTTATACGTGCATGTCATATCAATGCGCCAACCGCACGAATGCGTTAGTTACGAGCTTCGCTAAGAACTATCAGGCTTAGGAAACATAAGGTCTTGAAATTTAATAAGTAATATGTCTTACAATTACAAGGAATTCTTGTCTTGTAAGTGCTGAAACGCCGTTCACGGTTATTTATTTAAATATAATCCTCGGCAAGTGCGCTTATATAGTTAAAACCTTTCAGATATCGTATAACACCGGCATTAATTTTACTCTATGTGCGGATGAAACACTGTTTCAACTCGGCAATAGCTACACATTCGTATATGTACATACAAATACATCTTATGTTCATGTTATGCCAACGCCATTGCTGATTACTTGCCTCCAATGGCTAATCTAATTAATAATCTTGAAACAAATTGCGAATACTTATCCTGCATAATAACATAATTTATTCTAACGTTATAATTAATTTCTTAATTGTTTACTCCATTTATAGTTAGACTATTAATCAATATTTCACATGATTATATCATTATTTACAATTAATTATCACTTACTCTTAATATCCATTTGGAATTTCCTACAATTTTCTCCATAAAATTTATTATATTATATAGTACGCTATTTTCTCCCTTCTGTGAGTACAATATTTTCCCTGTTTGTATAAAAAATAATAAGAAAAAAGAAATGAAAGAAAGCTTTGACCTTAGACGATCAATACAACGACGTTGCAGATAAATGACGAGCTTTTAGCAAATGTTTAATATACTATTGCCCTCTACAGAGATATAAATAACACGAAGATTGAAAGTTTCTCGTTGGATTACTTTACTTTACTATTACTAGTGCTGGCCTCTCTACGATCTACTTTATGTTAAAACCTTATATAATAGGCGAGCTTCCCGAGCAAGAAAGAACTCTATATTAGGTCTTTTCGAAAGCTCACAAGCTTGCAGTGGGGGACCCAGATTGCTGAAAGCTTTGCGTTGTATTGAAGCTTTAAAGCTTTCAGGTATAGATCCCCTACAATAGGTGGCGTTATGCTTTATATTTGCTAAAAAACTATTTCCATTTATAAATGTCGTTAAGTTTTAAACTCTTCTAGACTTTTATTGGATTAACTCCAATTAACTCTTTAAATAGAGTTATAAGTTTTATGAATTATATTTATAGCAGCATTATTTAATATAAATTCTTTTCCTGTTTTTAAAATAATTTTAAATTCTTATGCTTTTTCAAATGTCCTTAACCTACAAATTCTTTATTTATCTTCTATTCTATTGTGTTCTATTCAGAATATATTTTAAGATGTAACTTTACTTACTTCAGTAAGAATAAATATTATATTAGTGCACAAGAAGAAGATAATAATAATAAGTTATAAAGAAATGAAGAAACCAATAGTAGCAGAGTAAACTCGTGGTTTTAATTTAAATTTTACAAAGTCTCTTTTTATTGTTGTTTACACAGGAAGCACCGTCGGCGGTTCGGCGGCGAGTTCTCTCTATCAGCAAATTCCGTTTTCGAGGCTTCTGCGTATGATGTTTGCGTTTATGGGTTTCTTGCTGGAAGCAATATCAGGATTCGGATGCTGTTTGTGTGTGTGATAGCAACGTAGCGCTAAATGTAGTGGAACTTCAGACCAACCGTGAGTGATGGATAGTCCTACGCGCCCTTCTACCTTCAACGATGATGCAAACAGAGGCGCAAATGTTACGTATCGATGTAATATGTGTTATTGTAATAATGCCCTGCTGCAGATTTGTATATTAACAAGCAAAAAGCCGATTGCAGCTATCCTGATATGTGTGGTTGTGGAAGGATGAAGGATAAAGTCTGCTGTTGACTGCCTATGTCAGAATATGTCATGTTCTTTAGGATATGCTGATCTTGATTTTAAATGTCATTCTTCGGAAAATCTTGTAATTTAAGCAATTTATTGATGCTAAGATTATTTCTTGACTTTGGAACATTTTTTAAAATTTTAATAACTTTATTTTTTAGCTAGATGTTGATCATGATCAATACAACAATATCGACAATATCCAAAGTCTACGACTATCAAAAAAAAAGGAGGAAAAGAAGGCTTCACTCTTGAGTGGACTTGGTATTATTGTGCGTCCATCTGCTTTCCCGGTCCGATTCAGGTTATTTCCACGTCGAGGCATCCTTAAAGTCTCCCGTAGCCTTTATTCCTATCTATGCTGTTGTCGTTCAAACATGGAACACCAAGAAATATATATTTGCAAGGAAACACGAAATAAGAAAAGACACCAAACAACCAAAATATAATTTAAAATGTGGAAAGTACCCAACTCCTTTTGTTATCCTTTAATTCTCAAATCAAACAAATGTTGTTCTTCATTTCATAAATTAATGTAAGAAAGAGAAGAATTATTATATGTAAATTGGATTATATAATATAGATTTATTTATATTATAATACAAGTATCTGAATTAGTAATATTGAAATCTTTGACGTGTGTAATTCCGACATTAATTAAATGGCATCCGCATTACTTCCACTACATTTTGCACCAAACACATTGTAAGACTAACTTGAACTTTTGTACTTGTGCAGGACTAACACGCGCAATATGTACGTATCTATCATACATCTATCGCAAACATATTTCCATAAATCCACAGATGTTATATAAACACATTTAAGTGCAATTTTGTACTAATTTATCAAAGTTATTGACAGAAACGAAATTTTATTATTATAATTATTGGAATATATATTGCAAATGATCCTTATGTATGTAGACATAAATAACAATATAAATAGCCGCAAATTTCTGTAATGAGTATGTCGTTATTAGAACTAACGATAGAAAACCAAAGGTGAGGTGTGGATGCATATGATGATGACATGGTTAACGCGATAAAACTCCTCGATAATGATGATCATGATGATGATACAGAGATGTAGAAGTGTAAACTCGTGTATCAATTGTTCTATTTTAACACTAACGGTTCTGACGGCAGGAAGCGTGAAAGCATCAGCAATGCTCTCCTCTCGCCACGACCATAATAACATCAGGAACAGTAGCAACAGCAGTAGCAGCAGGTATAAATACGGTGTGTGATTTTCACAATTCAGCGATTTCGCTGAAAATAACAATGGGCGTTCAGTCATGCGAGCTAACACCCTGTAGTTTTACACGGTGCGTTGTGTCACGTATATATACCTATGAACGCGCACGTTTATTGCCACTTCAAGTGGCGTTATATTTCTATGAGTTCTGTCCACCCCCAGGTTGAGAAATCAACTATTGTATTGTTACATTCGCGCTCGGTTTTAATATCCCAGTGATCTGTTTTATTTCTGCATAATCCTTCATGTCTTCTAATTTAGTCCCGTATGTGATGAATATATTAATAAGGCAGAAGTATGCTAGATCTCATATAGCAACCCGAATTACTATTGTACTGCAGATTTATGCGACTACATAAACATTTTTATTTATTCGATGATATCTGATGAATATGTCCGTGATTTACGATTTTTAAATGAAGTTACTCACGGTCATAAAATCGAATCATATGATGATAGCGATCATCATAATGCATGTGCGAATATAAAAGTTTAGAGCGCTAGATGAATATGTGGAATATAAGTAGTGTATGTATATATTCATTTTGAAAATGCATAGTTTACGACTCGTTGCGAATGGCATTATGTATTATGATGCCATGAGCATTTTTCGTAATTGGATTGCCACTTTTTATATTCTATCTGTACGTCTGATGTATTCGTCCGATTGCATTCCACCATGAGAATTTAATTGGTTCTCCACTAATTTCAAAAGGATAAACCAAACAAAAATATGATAAAACACAAAGGATTATATTTTATACAATTTTAGGGATTAATTATAACAAATAAATAAATTGAATCATTTAAAATGGCACAATTACTATGATGTTGTTAATTCTTATTTGTGTACTTTTTCTTTCAATTTTTATGTGGTGAAACATAAAAATATAATTGGTGTCGAAAAAATAGTGGCCATAACAACAACTGGCTTATTACCACTACACACACGACGAAGCAAACAACAAAACTCCTTTGGTCCTGAATGTCATCAAGGCACTTGTTATAGGCGACATAACCCGACGCGATGCCGACGGTAGGGTTTTATAACGTGTGGTATTTTTCCCTAGGGTAAGTGAACAGTCGGCAACCGCCGTCGATTCCTTGTTACAAATTGCATAATATCGTGCTATACAATTGCTTCTTAGCAGCAAGGCAAGCCGCATTCGTTACGTTGCCCGTACTTTCGTACCGCTCTAGTTTATGCTTGCCGCCCGCCGCTGTTCTTTTCAAAGTAAGGGTTGCACGATAAATCATTTTAGCAAATTCACGTTTCCAGTTTTCAATAATATAAATGGGGTTTTGCATACGAGTACACACTTCTAGAGTCGTAGTATGTATGTGCAAGTTGCGTATATTTGTAAAATTTCACTGGAAAAACATCAAACCACCCCCGAACGTTTTGTTACAGACGTGAAACGACCACGATTGTAGTTGTAAATATTCCAACAGTGCGGTAGTAGTGTATAGTTGGAAAAAGGGGATGAAAACAACATCGTTATACATAACAAGTTATTCCTTCTGCGGTTGATTTATGATTCGCCTTCACCGCCGCCTATGCTAATAGTAGCATTTATATGTGTCTACGTAATATAACTTACACGCAGAGTTAATTTGTTACTTTGATTTATTTCCAACCATCTCTCAACACACTAACGCGCTCGAAAATATTCGCAAATACTAACTTTCCTCTTCTCTTCATTTCTTCCACATTTATTTCTATCTATTTTATTTTTTGCCTTCTCGCAACGATTTATAAGTCTTTTTTCAGCTATACCCTTCGCTCGAGGCACTCCAAACTAGAAAAAGTATCCTTCCATTCGTTTTTTGTCGTTGACAAAATCCCTAATTGTAACCGATGTAACCAAAATGTCAACATTTTAAAATCGAATTAATCGCATCCCCCGAAGGTAGCCACAACAATAGTCGACAAATCTACATTCAAGTGCTCGCGCATTTATATTTGAATGCAATAGAATTCGCATCTGTCAGTGATATCAATGCGGATGGTAGAGAGGCGCAGAATTAAGTAAACCCTTGGCCGAAAGCCTTAAACCAGTTAGCATAGAAAACCTCCAAAGCGGAAAGAACAGAGCGACACCAGGGGACTATGCGAATTATTGTGTGTGCGAGGTTTATGTGTGAGGCAAGCAATTGAGGAGGGTGGTTACGCAACGCGCGACGGTGCAGTTTGAGAGATTTTATGCTGGATTGGATTTTCATAATGAAATATTTCGCGTAATTGCTGCTCGTTCCTTCGTTACGATATAATAAAATTTCGAACGAGCACATCTAAAAAAGAATTTGAAATCCCGCATTTATATTCTGCCCAACTCCTCCGAAATTCTAATTAATTTTATTTATAACAAGACTACTTGTGATTTATTCGAAGTGGGTTAATAAAAGAAAACGCGTGGAATGAGGGCGGCAGAAAAAGTTTGCTGCTGCTTTCCACACGAATAACCTTAGTAACTATGTTGGCAAAACGTGGACATGGACGGTTCCCGACACCGACGCCAAGTTGGCAACAGGCAACAAACGTTACCCTCGGCTCTCGCGCGATCCAAGCGCTTAATCTACTGTCAACAAATTAATTATGGAATCGCCGGGACAAGTCAGGAACAACTGTAATTTGCGGTGATCTGCTGTTGACACGGAGACAATGTAGGCTTCACTGACGATGATAGATGGTGCAACCATGATGGATGCTATGACCACTTCCCGATTACCACCAGCAACTAACTCGAACATCAGCATTCCACTAATAAACAATCAAATGCGTCAACGTGTGTATGGTATCTGAATTCTCTTAACTAAATTTAGCTGGCTTTACTCTCTCCGTTAATGTATTACATAAATGGACTACGACATACATGGTGTTAGAACTAAATCAAATTAGAATTAACTACTTTAAATATTTCACAAATTTATAAATTCTTATTCAGGTAATTCAGGTAAATAATTCAAAATCTAAATGCAAGGCATAATTAGGTCAAAAGTTATTTATAAATTGAAACAAAAAACAAACACAAATTTTTGATAGACCCAATTTATTTGAGAGAAAATAAATAGCTTCTGGTAATATGCATGCGTTAAAATCTAGTAGTCTCTCATGTCATTGCAAAAGGTGTTTACATATCTCTTCATGCTTGGAGCACAAACTAAATGCTCCAACAACGTCAAGATTCATCGGACCGAAGGGCAGCTGGATGAATTTCCCATTTGAATAGAACCTCTTCTGAAAATACCTGAAAACTTCTTCCACGTGCTGCGATGATTATATGCATACAAAGCCGAGAATCTCAAAAAAACACCAAAATGTTTTCGCTTGGCTTAACAACTTCAAATAGATAATAATAGCGCTATATTTGTGTGAAAAAAAATCAAGTCCACTGTGACAAGTCCGTATCAAAATATTGATTCAAGAAAAAGGACACCAATGATCCAACAAGGTAACTAAGTAGTACCGTAGTACACATTGTAAACATGTCCCATATCAAAAATGTCAAGTGTATCAATATCAACAATGCCATTCTATCCTAATTCCAATTCCACAAATGTTTCCTTACCTAACGTAACTTATTCCTTCCTCATTTTCGTATTATCCAGTTGTAGTTGTTTTGGTGGTCTGCACGTTGAAAGACGACCACCCGGAATGTTCGATTGGCGGCCCAAACGAGACAATAGATTTTCTAGATGGAAAACAGTTGTGGTCGCTGACAGACAGTAGAGAGATCTCATTACCAGATAAAGCGGTGGGCGCAGATAAGCTGCTGCTGGACGAGGATATATTTCGATGATACCTATATTCTACGAGTGTGTTGTGATTCTCTTGTGTGTAGTTGTAGACGTGGGGTTGACTATTTGGGAAATTACCAAAATCCCACAATCCCACCCATAATATTTATTGATATTCTCTGT
>JASKGN010014279.1:0-10258 GCA_030556245.1 Falagria sp. GC000072 | reverse complement strand
TTTGCACTGATAAGTTTTAATTTACCGGTTTTGGAACATTGAAATGCAATTACATTACTAGGATTATCTTATTGCCATTATCATATGAGGAACAATAGTATTAGTATTAGCTTTTTTTTAGCCTTTTCACTAAAGGTTTTTTTATATCCGTTCTTGCTTTGTTCGGCTTACAATAATACATAACATAACACAGTCATTATGTATTCATACTCCCACATATGTCTAATTTAAAAGGATAAACTATGATAAGAGGTGAAGTAACAATCTCTTGATTAGAATTTATTATTAAGTACAAGAAATTTTTAAGATATTTAAGTGTTACTGGTATCAAAAGAATAAGGATTAAATTCTCCTTCTAATGGGTATAAATCAAATTTTGATATCATGGTCCAAAGGGTTGATATTTAGGGGTGAATTTAATTAAGTAGAAAATGTCTAATATTTTTGTCTTAAATACAAATTTATATTTTAAAAACTATTAAAGATATTTAAATGGGCATAAGTCTAAACTAAAGCTAATTTTACTCTCTTCCAAATGATATATATTTATATCCCAGAAAATTTTGGAAAAACGTGGAAAATTAAGGGAAAACTTGAAATTTTATAATCAAAAAACTTTTGTTCGACTTTAATTAATTACAATTCAAACAGGAATTAAGTTATTAAGATGCTTTTATTATCAAAAGATAGGGAATTTAATTAGCTTTCAAATGAAGATTTGAAAGTTTTGAATTATTGTCTGCAAGGGGTTGAATACACCCCAAACGTAATATATTTCGTTTTTAACGATTACTCCTCTACTAATTAAGACAAAATTTTGATATATACCTCAATAGAAAGGTTATTTAATGCCCTTTTTGACCATTTAGAAGATTTTATTTTTCCACCTCCAGGGGGGCGGTAAATCTAGGAAAACAAAACGCGAAGCATGCAATTTCTTAGTTTTTTGTTAATAACTCTTTAACAAATTAATTTATTTTACGTATTCTTACATTGTTAGAAAGCCATTTAGATGCCGCGTAAAATGATATACAACAACCCCTAATAAACATTTTAAAATGGGATGAAATAAGGGTGCAAAGTCAAAAATTTTAAATTTTTATTTTTTATATTTTTTTCATATAGCCTATATTAAAGTACTCATTGAGCTGATTTCGAATCTGTATTTACTTTTTTTCTACCTCTAATAGTTTCTGAGATATGAATTTTTGAAATTCTTGGCAATTTTGCGCTAATTTTGTGTATGTGTGAGTGTGCGCAACCTTTCGCTTGGTATCGGCAATAACTTAATTACCTACCACTAATGTAAAAAAAATCTCCAACAAGTTTTCACCAATAATTCTTTTCTTTCTTTTTTTTATTAAATTTTTTCAACTGGTTGTGCATCCTCGAATCACTCGTATTCCTATGGAGTGCTTGTGTCATCCTCACGCTTCTTGCCCATCCCACACGTCGTTGTTATTGCTTTAACTGTGGCCAGGCTCGACTGTTTTGTTCATCGGTCTGGTCGTCTGTTGTTGTATATTCATTCCATCTTAACATCTGCCTCGTAATCTGTTAAATTCCCTAAGAAGGAGCCATTTTCCAAGGAAGAGTTTTCCAGGAAATGTGGGTGACACTATGAGGAATCTAGTCGCGTCGTTTGAATGACCAAGATCAATGCCAGCGTTGCCGTTTTTGTGATCTTAAGTAACAGGTGTACCTTGGCGATGAAATGAATATAAGTCGAGTAACTGTATCGGTATCGTATATATTATTGCGTGTTGTCGTTTCGAAAATTTCGAATGCTTTACCAACGTCGTTGTGTTGTGTTCTTGTTGCTTGTCCATTCAACTGAGGCATCTAAATGAACTCGCGATCAAGTCCAAGAACGAACGAATGTTCTCGTTCGTTTATTGTATTATATCCGTGTTCTATATATTCCATATTGGTAATGACCACTGACCACGTACGTTTTCGTTCTGTGTTTTAATTAATTTATTTCTTTCAATGAGATTCTTGATGTGAAAGTGAAATTAATAAATTGTTGTTGGATAATTTTGAATTTTGAAAAATGAATGAATTGGCATGAAAATTTTGTCTTGAAAGTAGGTGAAGTAGGAGTTGATTGAGTTCAAATTATTCTTCTTCTTTCATAATTAGTAGCTAAGAGGAAATGACTTTACACCTACAGGAAGCTATTATAGTGAAATCAAAAGAGGATGCCTTTTCCATTCGAGGCCAAGTAACTTAAAACACTTAAAACAAAAGCAAAACGTGTACATGATGATTGGCAACGAATGTTCGTTCACATTCTGGAGATTTCTGTTGCATGTTGTTTGGCTGGTCAGGATATTATTCTGCCGGTAGACTTCGAAAATGTAATGGTTGTTGCTTGTTACTTACTATTAGTTAGTTGTTACTAGTAGCAGCAGTCATTTCAGCTACTTACTCACTTTTGCAAGTAGTACTTTTGTTTTGTTTTATTTTTTTATTTTTTCGAACTTGCAAGTTTCCAGTTGGATTTTTCATGTGTTGTTTCAAACACTCCACGAGTTCAATTCCAATTGGTATGTGCTAGTAAAATAAGTTTAGTATAAGTAGTAGCTGAACTTTGTTAGTAGTTAGCTTTGCAACGTAAACGTTCGCATTTCGAATGCTAATTATGTTTTCACAAAGCATCCATAATGCTAATGCTATTTCTATTCAAGTGTTGTTGTTGCATTCTTTAGTCAATTTTATATAGATAAAGATTTTAAGAAATTTTAGTTTAGTTTTTTTTTTTGAAGTGAGTTGCAAAAAACTTGTTTGAATTTGGAAAACACTTTCCCTGACTTGACTTGACAGCAAATAACAAATGTTTCCAAGTTTCACTGTGTATTTTACTTTTGCTAAATGCATAAATACATAACTATTAGTTTAACACCTATAGTCACACTTTGTCATCAAATATGCATTGCTCACGTACTTTCCGTTTCTATTTGAAGTGTCATTGCATTTTCAATCGGTCTGCATATGCCAATTCAATCTTAATCATGATTTCCTTTCTATTAGAGATACAATAACAACAGAGACAGAAAACACATTGGACAAAGTTTGCTTACATTTGCTTTCTTGTAGATTTCTGCATTTTGCAAATAGAAAGTGACATTTTTCCTTTGAGGAAAAAAGCAGAAATGATTTTTTAATTCTTTATAGGTTTATGAAATATGTATCAAAGTGAATATTCGTGACTTATCTAATTGTGGTTATTTTTGTTTGTTCCAGAAATAGCCAAAGTCAGATCGAGTCTGTTTCAAATAAATGGCGTCAAGAAGGAGCCCCTCGTGTTGCCAGAAGCTGAGGGCGCCGTTACCACGCTCACCGAAAAGGTTTACGTCCCAGTTAGAGAACATCCAGACGTAAGTATACTTTACTTATTAATTTTTAGAACATCATACATATGCATATTTAACTCGAGCCAACATCACTTATCATTTGTTTCGGAGGAGAAAATAAATTGGAACTCGCACGCAGGGTTTTAATATATTTATGATGGTTACAAAATTATAAATTTAAAAATACCATAAAAAAGATAGAAGAAAATTAAATGTAAATGGGTCAATAGTCACATTTACAATTATTGTCATTATCATTATTCCTTTGTTTTCAATTCCTTTTCCCTTTCAGTTGTCTTAAGACTTGCAATTAAACTTAATTCAATTGTAATAATAAAAGAACCATCAACCTATTGTTGTTAACATCCACAATTATCATCACATGTAAATTTAGTATTTAGCCATTAGTGTGTGTGCATTCTAAACGATTTTTCTGTTTCAGTTCAATTTCGTGGGAAGGATTCTGGGCCCGCGTGGCATGACAGCGAAACAGTTAGAACAGGAAACAGGCTGCAAGATTATGGTCAGAGGGAAGGGCTCCATGAGGGACAAAAAGAAGGTGCGTCTCATCATCATTAACATAGATACATTTATGTGTGCGACTCCTATACGAATTGTGATATGTATTACAAATCACAAGTTTCAATTATTTATGTGACATAAATTTATTTGCATCATGCAATCAATCAGCATAACTAACACTAACACAAGCAAGAAACTCACTCGTAACGATTGCGACATTATTAAATTTAATATTCTCTTCTCCTACAGCAGCAGTTCTACTTTTAATATCATTTCGTTTGTTATTCTTAGAAAATTGTTAGAGTTGGAAATGAATTCAACTCTTTTTGCGATGAGGGACAAGTACAACATACTTTTATGTACGTTCTGTGAATAATGTTAATGTAATGTCTGTTTTAGCATTTTTATCTTTTATCGCAGTAATCCAATCCTGATGTGGTTAGAGCATCATCTTCTAAAGTCAAAGAGAGTTGAAGTAGATGATAGACAGACTTCTGTTTTCACAATTAGGAACGAACATTCGTTCATTCCCTATTTGGTTTCTGTCAATGTAATGCTGGTACATTCGTCTTTTCATCTGTTTTCTCTATTTCTGCTGAAGTTTCTAACGAGGCGCAGTTTAGTTTATTGCTTTTCCACGAATTAAATGACCGACCAGTCTTAAATTATAAATCTTTCAAATTTGTTTCTGTAATTAGTAAATGAAATTCCAAAATTAGTCGAGGAGCAGTTCTAGTGAGATAAGAAAGAAGTTCAATAAAATACAAAGCCGACAGTATATTTATTCATAATTACTATGGTTACTTTGTATCTAAGGCAAGGCACGACTCATTTAACTCTAATTCTGGCCAATTATTACTAGGCCAAGTCTCGTTGTACTTAGACTTATAATAACGAATCCTTTATCGTCGTTGTCGTCTGAGCAAATTTACTTTGTCCATAATGAAACAAAACAAAACGAGTGCGTGTGTCTCTTGTAATTGTTTGTTCAGTGATGCATTTGCAATTGTTAATTGAAACTCGTAACTAGTAATTAATTAATTACATGCAGCTTTTTTGATTTTTCATTGACTCCTCACAAATTTATTCTTAATTTTAAATAAACACTAGCAGTTATGTAAGATTAGAAGTTGACTGTATAAGATTTCAAAGATGTTTCTTAATTACAAACTTAGTTTCGAAGATGGTAGCCATCACTTTTGAGAGACTTGCGTTGGTGGCGAGACTACTACACATCGTTTACAATTCATTAGTTTTCCAATTAGTGTCGAGAAAAAACTTGAAGTAGTCTAAAAATGTGCCGCTTCAACATGGAAAAATCTAATAATTTACCTTTATTTTTCACTTCGAAAGCTCGCTTGCACTCTCCTCTGCGCTTGACTGCGTTTGTAGGAGGTGTGCCCTGTGACTCAAAACGAATTTGGCAAAGCGCCAGCAGCTCAATCTCTTTCGGAAAAATAAACCGAGCCATACTGTGCCAGAATCATCATCTTTCGATCTCTGTTGCAAAGGCCTCCCACGCAAATAGAATTTTATACTGAGAGTATCAGAAATCAAGTCAAAATTTACATTTCAATCTGATAGTTTATATGAATTATTATAATGGAGTTTTAACATAAAGAATTATTGATTGTAAAAGGATTTTTACTACTGCGAACTATCAAAAATTTATTGTATTCGAATAGTTGCATTTTCTACAACATTTTATATAACTGCGAAAGCTGCCAAACTTCTAACGAATAACATTTTCCACCTGAAACCTGAACATAATAATCTGAAAATTACAATTTTCTATGCTCGACTTTCTTTTTCTCTTTGACAAAAAAATCTTTTCTGTTTTCTACAATCTGGATTTATTAACTCCTCTTAATAACAACACATGTTACACATTATTAGAAGAGTATTTTTAATGAATCCATTGCACATTGTAAATCTAGCCAGGCTAGACAAAATAAAAATACGAAGTCGAGTAAGATCACACCTGATGATAAGCAAATTTACGATTTTATTTATAGACCTTTAAGCTAAGTAATAATTTGGCTCTGTGTGTTGTTGCTTACAGGAAGATCAAAATAGAGGTAAACCGAATTGGGAGCACTTGGCCGACGAACTTCATGTCCTTCTCACCGTCGAGGACACTGAAAACAGGGCACAAATTAAATTGGAAAGGGCCGTAGAAGAAGTCAAAAAGTTACTTGTACCTGTGAGTATTTCAAAAAGTTATTGGAATTACTTAACATTTATTAAATAATGACAAACACATGAGATGAGTGAAGCTGTAGTGCTATTAAAGGCATCGCATCTTCCATTAGTCATAAATTATTGAAAGAACCCGTGATTAATTCTAGCTTTATTAATTCGATGTTTGTTTAGTTGTTAAGTGCCATGTGAAGTTAGTTGTTGTCAACTAGCCAAAGGCCATCTCATCTCATGTCTAAAGGTGTTTTAAGTTTATAACTACAAACACCTTAATTAACTGCGAAATTTGCGTCTTCCAAGATTTAATTGCAGTTGAATTTAATTTCATGCAATTCAATTACGCTTAATTAAAGAATAGAATTATAGTTGGCTTCTTTATGTTTTAGCAAGCTGATGGCGAAGACGAATTAAAGAAACGTCAACTTATGGAATTGGCAATTATCAATGGTACTTATCGCGATTCAAGCAGCAAAAGTAATTCTGCCTCAGGTAATAAAATACTATACTACTGATACAATTAACTACACGATGTGTATGTACTCATCAAAGCAATTTGATTAATTAACATTTATTTTAGCAGCTTGTGATGAAGAATGGCGCAGAGCTGCAGTGGCAGCAGAAACGCAACGACTTTTGTCACCTGCGATACCTGGATTGGCAACACCATTGCGTACACCAGCAGTTGGTGCCCCGCTGATATTGTCACCCCGAATGTCGGCGGTACCCACGACTGCCGCTTCCATTTTGAATGGCAGTGCACCCCCTGGTTCTCTGCTGAATCCGGGTGATCATCACAATCTGATTTACACCCCGTACCCGGACTACACGAATTATGCGGCTTTGGCGTCGCCTCTTCTCACTGAATACGCGACGGCCGATCATTCCGGTGGGTTATTTGCTCGTTGATTTTTCTTTTCATTTTTATTTCTTCTTTTGTATGTTTTATTATTATTATCATCACACTGCGACAATTATTAGTATTGCTATGGCATCTAGACGTTATACTAAGATGCAGTTTATTAGTAGATTTAAAGATTTAATCGTAGAATTTGTGTAGAATTGTCACAAGGAAAGATGAATGATAAAATCACGAGGACAAGTAGATTTATTATGGGGTTCAACGTATTTAAAGGATTAGAAAAAGAAAAATGCGTCCGTTACCACAGTAGAAGGTTTAGTGCCATAATAAATTGTTTATGAGATAAATAATTTCATATATAATAGATATATGAAGGTACTACATATAAATATGTATAAACAATCAGGAAAGAACAAAAGGATAATACATATACATAAATAAGATTGAGACGTAATGAAAATTTCGAGAAATCTGTGATAGTTTTAAAAATATCAAATTATTACCACGCGATTTCGATTTAAATTTGATTTAGTTCATTTAGCATTTAATGCTAATAAAAATAAGTCATTTATTTTTATTGATTGATATTAAACAGAAAGAGATACTTATTATTATTTTATGACTTAATAGTATAGAGCAAAGAAAATTTTAGAAGTACGAGTATCAAAAACTTATGGTTTTAGGTATTCGAATAGTTTGATCTTAACTTAATCGATCACTTGTTCAAATTATGGCCTGCTAGCTATGAAAGCTTTAAGAAATTTCAATACAAAAATGTCTTATGAGAAGATAATAATTACTGAGATTGCATTTTTAAATTTTTAAAAACTTTAGGAATAAGGAATTTTGGAGAAAGGAGAAATTTAGGAATTTAAATAAAATACCAGCTTTAGGGGTAAAATTAAGGTGATTTTGTTTAGTAATCAACAAAATGTCATTGTCAACATAAAGAAATAGTAATACAAGAGAAAGAACTTGTATGGAATAATTAATTACTTGTTGATTACTCTACGAAACAATTATTTAGATTTTAGACGTATTGTTAGTGCAATTAAGTTATAAATCGAAATATTCTCGTAGAGTATTATTATCGTTACCTCAGCTTAGCTTAAGCAGCATATAATTTATTATTGTTTTAGTTCTGTTCTATTTTGTTTTCATTCTATATTATTTAGATTTTATATTTATTGCTATAAGAACTTAGCTTAGTGAGTTGAGTAGTTAATCATTTTGCTAGTTAATTAGTTAGTAGTTTTCGTAGTCGCCAATAGCAACCAAGAAAAATAATAATAAATTATGTTACATATTAAAATTAGTTCATGAAACTATTCTAGTTGATGACAAATTTGGTGCTTAAATATACATGCCGGTATATAATTTAGTCAAACTTTTTGAAAGTAAAAAAAGTACATTTTTCTAATTTTATTTTATTTGGGAAAAAAGCGGGACTTGGTAGAAAACTGAAATCTATATGTTGTTGAATTTTTGTAGCGGCGGGAGCGGCTGCGGCAGCGGTGGCTGCGAAGCAGCGCCGGCATCTGGGACAGGTCAGAGAGCATCCATACCAAAGAGCGGGCGCTCTGTCATAAACGAAATTCATATTGAATTTTCTCTCACTTGATCAATCTCAAAAAATTCATCGAGAAAATACAAACAAAGCAAAATATTATTAATTCAATTAGTGTATAAGTAACTATTAGGAATTGTCCTTGCAAATTTTGGAAATTTTGGCCGTTTCACTAAACAATGCGCATCAACTTCAGCTTTTCCAAATTTGAAAATTTCAAACTTATTATGACTAGAAGTCGCCCACTCTTTCCCGAATGCAATTTCACAATCATGCTCGAAGTCGAATGAAATCAATCAAGTCTCTCCGAAACAAACGAAAATTCCATTGCCGATTGAATTTTTTAAACGCATCAGGTTAGTTTTTCTTTATTGTATATAATAGAAAATATCATTTATATACTTTACTTTTTTATTATTATTATTTATCATTTATTTTATTATTGATTAGATGAAAATACTCGTGTTTGTGAATGTGCTGCATTTGATCTGTTTGTTTTTTTCTATGGAGGAATAAAATTGATTAATTTATTGATGAACAAAAACAAAAAAGCAACGACAACTGAGAAAAAGAGTTGTGGATGAAAAATAGGATTCGGGAATTATTAATTATTAGGGGTACATAGATACAACGGACGTACTTTTGAAATACATTGAAAAATATACAAAATACATTGACAAATTGAACAAGATATTATTACAAACGGCCATTAAGTTTAATTAATTATTATTATTACTATTATAATTGAATATTGGTATGAACATGATAATTGATAATGATGATGGTAATGTCCTAAAACAAAAGGAGATTAATTTGAGAGGTGTATGAAACAATAAGGTTGTTAGCGTCGAGTACATTAATGTTACATTAATAGCTTTAGTCGATTTACTCGTTCAGTCATTTATTTCTTTCTCTAGCATTATAGCTTTAATTTTTTTTATCAATACAAAAATTTAATATGAGAACAAAACGGGTTGTGACAATAAATAACATGAGCGGGATAGATGAAAAGAACAAAAATTTGAAATAAATTTATAGCTCTCTTTAAAATTTTAAGAAATTTTTAGGTTTTTGCCATTATTTTGTTGGTTTTTATTATTATTATTACTGTTTATTCTAGTTATCATACTTTTAAGATAAGTAAGAGTATTTTAAAACATAAGACTTAAGAAAATTCAAAAGAACTTTGAGGGAAAATTTAAGTAAAGCTGCTTAGGAAATTTTAAGGGGAAAGAAGGACTATCCCATCGTTAAATGCCATTTTATTTGTGGTTACCATAAAATACGTCGATTTATAATTATATTTACAAATATTATTTTACTTGAGGATTTTTTCAATACAGACTGATGCTAATTTTCAATTGTTCATTCCATGATAAGAACTATTTGCCGAAATCAAATAAAGTAACTGCATTTAGTTCAAGCTTGAAAAATAATATGACATACAAAGATTCAATTTGAAAACAATTTGAAATATTTTTGTTGACAATTAAATTTTTGCCCTATACAGAATATCCGTCGGACTACAAGTACGAAACTGCTGAGCGCAAACGGGTTTTGTCCAGTTTATACTCATTCTATATCTATAATAGATAGATAATTTTAAAATTTAGAAAATTTAATTTTACTTAAAGATTTAAACAGGGAGGAAGCAGGACATATTTTAGAAATGAATGGATTAATGAAGAAGAAGAGGGAATTGTTTTATTCTAACAGATGAAATTTATTATTGGTACTTAATTAATTATTTATTTT